>JAODTK010005826.1:0-244899 GCA_026419785.1 Sclerodactyla briareus | reverse complement strand
CTAAAAATGAGTGAATTACTGTTCATCTGCAGCCCACATTCTAAGGGTTCGGCAAGAACCGTCAGATGAGCGAGCTGTTCCTCGCTTCCTGCCTCTACAATAGCCGGAGGAGTTTGACTTTGACACTTTGTGGTCTGCTCCGCCAGCACAAGCCCCTGACCAGGTTCGAGAAGATGTGGAATGGGCACTACAAGGGCTTCACCATAGAGGACCCATTTGACCTGGACTCACAACCAGGAGGCGGCGCTCTCCAGGAGAAGTGAGTCATTTACTGCTTCTGAACAGCGCCCCCCCGTGAGATGGGTGCTTATGGGACTACCTGCACATTGAACACACAAGTAGCTAACTTATCCCTACTGTCAAACATCACTTACCATTGGGCATTCATTGATGTTTACTATGCAGTACATATTGGGTGTTCAGACTTTAGGGGTCAGTCTACTAGTATATTATTCCCGAATGATCACTGGCTTATATACAGAATAGATTGGGTTGATAAAGTTAGTTGCTACTGAATGGAATTCGGTATGTGGTCAGTATTAGGCCTATTGTTACTTGACCTACATCACATGGTTACTCTAAAAGCTACACATAAACTGTACCATGGGATAAGCACCTTTACAGTCAGATGAGAAGAACCCTTAATGTTCAAACCAATTTCAATGCAGTTGTACCTGCAGCACATTATGATGTTTGCCCCAATTCGTAACCGTGTCTATAGATCAATTTGTCAAGAATTTGTTCACAATCCTGTTCTTTTCCCTCCACAGTGTCCCAACTAACATCACGCTGACTTCCGGCAGGGACGGCAGAGGTTTGGGACCCCCTATCAGAAGCTCCCCTCAAAGACCTATGTAAGTGCATCCAGTCAGCTGATCACACTTCTCTGGCCTATACCCTCCATCTATCGCCCCATCATGCGAGACATTAAAGGGAACATTCCCGCCAAATTATTGCTCTTCTATGTTGAAGAGAATAAAAATCATTCACATAGCACTTTGTTCCAGGTTCATAGCATTCGGGTTGGGAAGATATGGCTACCCCCAATTTCATATATTTGCTGATTTCGGCAAACTGGCAACCTTTATATGTGACGTATATCTAACAATCATAAGGAAAGACCTATTCTTAAAACATTTTCTCTCAAATTGGTGGTATGACATCATAAAAAGTTGCCAATTTGCAAAATTGCCCAATTAGCAGTGGTTATTCGTTAATTTTGAAATTCATCACTTATAACGTAACATCTATGAACATGAAACAAGTTTGATTGGCTGATTTTTACTGCACATCTATGATGAATTAAATATTTTTGGCGGAAATTTCCCTTTGAGAGCCAATCCTGCCCTGGTCACCCGGTTAGCACAAGCCAGCCCCGTCCACGAGTGCCCCCCACAACAGTGTGAGTGCATTCTGGCCCCCTCTTTGGGACATGATGGTCAGAGATGCGTTGACTTCATCGTCAAGTAAGGTCGAAGTTCATGTGTGGCAGTGGAGGATGCCTTATGTTGGTTATACTTAAGAATCTATATCTCACAATCAAGTTGAGTTGCTCCACTCTTGATTTTCTATTTTTTGTCTTCTCTTCTTCGATTCAGAATTTCTTCTTCAACTATGACTTCCTCACGATGGTCAGCTCCCACCCAAACGATCGAGGCTGTCTCCGGCTATGCGCAAATCGCCACTATGTAGGACTGTCCCATCAAGCTTAGAGGTAAAGGAAAAGAAGGCCAGGCTGCCCTGGCTAACAGTACGTACACCTACTACTAACCTATCCACTGCTGCACTGATTTTCAGTTATACCTTCCATGGGTGTACTTGCCAGCAGGGGACCCTACCTACTTCTTCAGGGCACTTACCTTCTGGACTTACTCTAAACAATTGCATTTTCGGCAAACGGCCGCTTCAACACACCCTATACCACTAAAAAAGAGTTAACACAGCGCCGGTACCGAACGCAAGCCGTATCTAGCTGGGTGCGGCAACTGTGCTGTACTAATCCATCCATTCGTTCGTTGTGTGTTGCACAGCAACACTCGCTCGCTACTGTTATCCTCCATCGCTTCTTCTGCATTTGGACGCTCTCACGCCACTTCTTTCTGCCACTTTTCAACATTTCAGGTGATCTAATTCCTTTTGGGGTTGTGGGTGTATTTCTGTATTTAATTCACTCATTCTTGCCCCTTCTTGGGATCGTAACTTTCGTTAGCGGCCAGTGCGGTCTTGTGTGTGTGCCCTTGGTCTTTGGTTTTGGGCCACCTTTCTTTCTTGCCTTGGGTCTGGGGGTTTTGCTTCCTCCCCCGCCCCTATCTTTTACGGTTCGTTTGAAGCCCTCCCTCTCCCCTGCCGCATCTTGGTTACTGTTTCGTTTGAGCCCTTCTGGGCTCTGTCCGCCCCCTTGGGCTCCGGAGGGGGTATTTTTGTCCCCACTATTTCGTAGCGGGTTTTTCCCCCTGCGCCTATCGCTTGCTTTGCACTAGGTCTTTTACACAACTGTGGCTATGGGGTTTTCCGTCCGTTGACTTTGTTTTTTCCCCCTAGTCGGTGTGGCTAGGCCCTGAGGCGCTCAGAGCGCTTGGCTCTCATGCCATTGCCTAATTTGCATATCATAGGGCACCTCACCTTTCCTTTTTTTTAGCATTCGTCTACGGATTTCCTTGGGGTGCCCATATGGTTGTGGTCTATAGTCTATTTTATTCATATGTCACGTTCACACTCATATGTCGCGCACCGCCTTAGCGGGCTATAGCTGGATAGAGGCAAAAATTTTCTTTTCACGTCATTAACCTTAGATTTTTTGTTCCTCTTTTTTCAGATGACCCTCTTCGAGCGGTGATGTCAATCGCCAGTAAGCTTTGGCGGCCATCTTTATTTTCCCCGTCTGGGCTTTTTTCCCCCCCCCTGGTGGCGCTGGGCTGCGTCAGACACCAGGGTTTGGGTGTCGTTGGGTTCCCCCTAAGGGGGTCCCTCTGACCGGTCCATGCTTTCCCTCCCCACCCTCCCTCCCTCGGTAAGGGGGGGTGGGCCTTTACCGTTTCGTGGCAACTTTTTCACGTTTTGCCTTATATCCTCGTAACCTTTAGAGGCCCTAGGGGGTCCAAAGTTGCCACTTGTGACTTTTAGAGTAGGGCTGCAGGGGGTCATTGATGGACCCCTCGGGCGGCGCTTCGGGTCCTTTGACCTATTCGCTTACATTGGGTCTATTTAGAGAGGTACTTAGTTTGAGACATTACCCTGATTACTAACTCTGGTTTCGTTGCTTTTTTACGCATCTGTAAGACGAAGAGGCATTACGGTACAATGTCCTCAGCCAGCGCACTCCCCCGCAAGGTCAGAGGTCCTTCCACCCGTTTTTACACTGCGTCGCCCGGCGCTCGCGTGCGCTCCAAACCCACGCTTGGTGGGGCTCCCTCCGGGTCCCCCCCCGTTCTACTGCGCGGGTTGGGACCTTGCGTCCTGTCCATCCTTCTCCTCCACTGCTGCGTCCTTGTTGGGTCCGCGCAGTAATGGGGGGAATGATGCCCTGCGTGGGGCCGAGTCTTCGGTGGTACGGTCTCATTCGTTGAAGGGCCACGGGCTTTATACCTCGTCCCGCCAGGTCTTTCAGGGACATTGCGATCCCTCTGGGCACCTTGGTGTCTCCAGTCCCCCCTCCCTTCTCCCTCAACCATCAGGCTAGCCGTGCTGGCGTCGGCCTGTGTTGGGGGGAATGAGGTCCCTGCGGGGACCGCTGTTTTAGGACGACTATGTCGGCGCTGCGGTCACCTTTTCCGTCGTCCCTGTCCCTAACCGGGTTAGGGCAGGCCTCCCGCGTGTCGGGGTTCCGGCCTCAGCCCCTTCCCCCCAGACAGTTGGCTCTTCCTGGGGGTGGCACGACCCCTGCTCCGGGGGCGCAGGGTGCAGGGAACCGTTCCTACCCGTGGGGGGACGGGTTCCTGTACGCTCCACAGCCTATGTTTTGGCGTTCCCCCGAATCCGTTCGGGCCGTCCGGGCCCTGGTTATCGTGTTTCAGGGTACCGTGTAGGGGCAACCCGTCATGGGCGCACAGCCGGGGTTTTTTGGAGGCTCTGCCCCCTGGGCTGCACCCCAAACAACCTCGCGACGGTTCTCCCCGCTTGGCTCTCTTCGGGGATGCCCCGCCCCCCTCCTGGCGATGCGGGGAACCTCGGTCAGAGACCTCAGGAATGGTGGAGTTTTGTTCCCTGCCGATCCCGCCCCAAACTCTGCAAGGTCAGTACCGTGCGACCGGAAATGGGGGTCCCCCCCTGCAGTCGCCCCCGGATGAGGAAGTCGGGGAGCAACCCCCTCCTGTAAGTCCCTTAACCTCAGGAGAAGCGCGATCTTCCGGCTGGCAAATAGTCCCCAGTCTTCAGTCCCTGACGGCGTTGTTTGCATCAAGGGCTGTCGCGGCCCGGAGTTGACCTACCTCTCCGCCCGGGGCGCTGGTCCCCTCCCCCATCCTCGACAACACCGGACACTCGCCGCGAGCCGGGATGGTTTTCAGTGTCCGTTGTTCTCCCCGTTACGTCTCCGCCTGTTGCTTAGGCGACGGGAGCCACACCGAGGGGCTACAGAACGTCGATCTTCCCTCCCCCGCCGGTCCTGGAACCGTAGATCGACGTGCACGCATTTGACCGTTGGTCAGGGTCCGACGCCCCGTCCTCAGCCGGCGAATCTCCTGCCCCCTCCGTTGAAGGGGGCCCTCGGCCAGTAGTCCTTTCAGGTCGACGGAAGAGCCACCCGTACGGGCCTCTTTGAGGCTGACTACCTGCGGCGTGACCGTAACTGGCTGCCGGCTTTCGCCCTGGAACTTTTCTAAGACCAGGAGGCCGCGACGGAGGAAACGACCGCTGGGCGCAGTTTGGACCATGCCGGATCCCCTTCCTCCGCCCCATTCCTCTCCCACCCTCCCTATGCCGCTTTACGTGTTCCAGATTTCCAGGTCTAGGGCCGGGACGTCCCCCGTCGAGCATCCCACACGGGGAGGACCGCCTCATTCGAGTTCCTCAAGTCCACCGTACAAGGTGCTATTCTCCGTTCCGCTCCCCTGCCGCCGGAGGGTGGGACAGGCTGGTCCTGTCGGGAGGGTGTCGGTTCTCCCGGCCAAGGAGGTGGACGGCCTACCTTTCCGTCTGAAGATCGGCCCCAGGCGGAGACCGAGACGCCGATCCCTGTTTTTTGGACGCGTGGCAGCGAGATCGGTATCAAGGTCTCGGCTCTCACAGCTTTGGGAGTGTTTTCGCCCCAGGTGGCGCCGTCGGCAGACCCGGCCCTGCGGGAGGTGATGTCGAGAGTCCAGTCGGCGGTTACTAGACTGGCCTGCGATCAGTTTGCCCACCATTGCCGTCAGGTCAACGTCTTTGAGGTCGAGACGTGTCCTGCGCCGGACTTGAACCTCTCTCCGCTCACCGCGGGCGAACCTCCAGAGCGCCTTGTTGTTTTTCCTATTTTTGGGCCCCGTACCAATCCTCGGAGGCTGTTTTCCCCATGTCCTGGAACAGGACGCCTCCCGGGTGAAGACGTACCGGGGGACGGCGGACGTGTCTGCCCGTATAGCGGACCGTTCTTCCTGGTCAGCGAGCCGCCCCTCGGGGGAGCGATCAGGCGTCTCGGCCCTCCCGAAGGGCGGGGGGGTGCCCCCGTCCCCCCGTAAGCATAAGGGAAACCCGGCCAAGCGTCCCCGCAAGAGCCCATGGGGGGCGCGTCATTCTCCCCCCCCGGCCGTGGCAGAGGAGGCGGTGCCCTCCAGCCAGCCCGCCCGGGGGTAAGCGACTACCGGCCCCCTGTCCCATAACCCCCCAGGCGGACCCCACCTGTGGGGGTCGTCTCCGGGACTCCGCGGGGGCGTGGCCTCTGTCACCTCGACAGGTGGATTTCCCCTGGCCACGATCTCCCGGGGTATCGCCTGTGAGGTTCCGGCGCACTCCCGCCGAGCTCCGGGCATTTCGGCTACGTCGGTCCCGCTGACCGCTCCCAGCCGATCTGGCGTTGGAGAGGGAGATCGCAACCCTTTTGGCCAAGGGGGCCATTACTCCCCTCCTCCCGCAAGAAGTCCCACGGTTTGTGGCATCCTTCTTTCTGACGCCCAGAAAAGTACAAATCGTGGCGGCCGATTTGACCCTGCATCCTCCTCCAAAAACCGTTTCGGTCCGCCCACCCACTTTCCGCATGAAACACTAGGGGTGATTTTCAAACACCTGCGGAGGGGTTCTCTGGGCGACTTCGGCTGGACCTAAGCGGATGCATACTTCATAATCCCCGTCAGGCTGGAGGATTCCTTCTTCCTATGTTCCGCTAATACCCCGCGCTTCCTCTACCTACCGCTTACCAGTCTCCCGTTGGGTTTTACGGTCGCCCGTGTGGTTTACACGGGGTCACGAGGGCCATGGTGGCCTTTGGCCGTCGTCAGGGGGTCCAGAATTTCACTTATCTGGACGATCTGCTTATCGTGGGGGACTCGTGGGGGGCAGAGGAGCACCCCGCACGGTTCTTGGATTCCTGGACTTGGGCGGCGGAGCCCTCGGATGCCGTCAACTTTGCCAAGTCCTACCTGCGACCGTCCCCGCGGATCGCTTATCTGGGTGCGCAGATCGATCCATCGGTCGGGGGGGGCCACCCCAACCCTGGGGGACTGGAGGCCTGCAAGCCTGGTGTCGTCTGCTTCAGGGCGAACATCTCCCTGCGCGGAGGCGTGGCCTGGTGCTCCTCTGCTCCCAAAATGGCAAGCCTAGTGGACCTGGTTCCTTATTGCCGCTGTACATATGCGCCCCTCCAGATCCACTCTTGGCGTTTTTTTCGTCCGTCGTCTCGGGATCTGGTCGCAGCCAGTTGCGTGGCGCCACAACCTGGCCCGATAATCCGGTGGTGGCTAACAGGGACAACGTCATGCAGGTGGTAATACGGTCCCCGCCTTCTCCCGTCCAACTTTTTGCCTAACGTCGGACGCCTCGCCCTGGAGGTCTGGGGGGCTCACTCCTCCGGAGCCGCGTTGGCTCACGTGTGGGAATCGGAGTTACGGGGGAACCCCACATAAACGTCCTCGAGTTGCTGGCGGTGTTCCGCGCTTCGAAACTACTGAACCCGAGAGTGGCGCGCCGCCTCGTAACTGGTCCGTTGCGACAGTCCGCGGCGGTGTCCGTACAATAAAGCCGGCAGAACGGTACGCCGTTCGCGGAGGCTCTGGTCCGTAGAACCCTGGGACCATGTTCCAGTGGTGCCGCGCACACGGAGGGCCTTTCAATCGGTTTCACCTTCCGGTTCCGAAACTCCCTCGCAGACGCCTCTCGGCGCATCACTCAGGCTCCGCGGAGTGGTCTCTTCACGTCGAGTTGTGCAGGCGTTGTTCGAGGGGCGTTTCAACCTCATCATCGTCCGGGTGGAACCTGTCGCATCGCCTCTCAACGCACAGCTTGTGCTCTCTCTCCACGAGTCCCGTCGAGGGCGCCTGGGCAGTCGATGCTCTGGGCCCTGGATTGGGCCTTTCTCGATTCGTACGCCACCCGCACCCAGAGGCTCTGCGCCTGGGTTGCGTGGCCCGTGTCAGGGATTCCCTCCAAGCGTAGGGCCTTTCGTAGGAGGCTGCCGCGATGCGCACGGGTCAGGAGAGATTTCACACATAACGCCTGTATGATTTCGGCGACTCCGATTTGTACCGAGGGGGTGTGCGGATCGCCAGGTTTTTCGGGCCGCGAACTATGTCGGGGAGGTGGCCGACTTCCTCCTCTACTTGTTCCGTTTAGGGCGGCAAGTGAACAACGCTCCGGGGTACCCGCCGCTGTTGCGGCTATACATAGCGGATTGCGCGGATGGATTCAACGGGTCTTCTGCGAGCCCTTGACTCCCTCCTTCGTAGCATGTTTTGGATCGTCTAGAGTTTTCGCACTCTCGTTCCGCCCCTGGGACATGGGGGACGTCCGGCGGATACTAGCGGAGCCTACCTTCGAGCCGATAGCGGACTGACGTCTCCTCTGCCGCAGTTGTCAGTTAAGAACACGGCGTTCCTTCTTGCGGCGGCATCGGCTCGGCGCATCGGCTCGGCGCCTTAGTGCCTTGCATGCTTTGTCTACCTCCCACTGGATCGTCAGCGCGATCTGTCGGGCGGACCGGGGATGGTCCGTCCGATCGCGAGCTCACGATGTGTGGGGGGTCGCCTCCTCCCTCCCTCGCGCGCTATCAGGTGTGCCTTTGGAGGGGATTCTCCAGGCTGCGGGGTGGAAATCTCATAATCCCTTTACCGCTTCATACCTTCGGGACCCCCCTGCGGAGTGAATCCCACATGGCCACCCGCTTTCCTCCCTCGCCGGGGGTTGCGGTTCGGGTTCCGCGTCTGGCGGTGGGCCCCTCGCCCGGGGCGGCCGCTAGCCTCTAAGTAAGCGTCGGCTTTGCGCCCCTCCCTCTTCCACAACCCGCGGCTTTGCTCGTTGGGCGGTTGTGTAGGGTCGTGTGGCTGGCTCGGGACATCCTGCCTGTGACGGGAGGGGCCCCGCTCGGATGTCTGGAGCCTGGTGTGACTACGGAGGCGGTACTACTTCAGACGTCTTTTTCGGTAGTGGTCTTTTCTAGTTGGAGAATTCGCTCCCCGGCTTCCCACCCTCCTTGCAGGTGGGGAGTCTGCAATTTGTAGTAGTCCAGAAGGTAAGTGCCCCTGCCGTAATTAACCCCTTCTTTAAGGGGGGCTACTTTACGATGGGCAACTCTTCTGGACACCACGCCTGTCCTCCCCACCAGCCGGGGACCGTCGGGTGCTCAGTTGGAATGATAGTAAGCACCCGTGCGCCCAGCTTAGTTTACGACGGCTGCGTTCGGTACCGTCGCTGTGGCTTAACTCTTTTTTACTGGTATATGGGTGTGGTTGAAGCGGCGCCGTTTGGCCGAAAATGCCAATTTTGTATTAAAGTCCAGAAGGTAAGTTGCCCACCGACTTAGCCCCCTTAACGAAGGGGGTTTAATTCAAGGCACCTCTCCTGCTCCCCCCCCCCCCCCTCCCTGCAAGGGTGCAGACCTGGGAACCTTCACTTGTTCTTCTTTCCTGCGTCTCAAATCCTTCAACTCAAGTACACAGAGTAGGCACTGCCCCTCTTTTGCAGCACCTCATGTTGGGGGTGTGGGTTTAATCATCAGTGTTGGAGGACTTGAGTCCAGTCATCCGTTTCGGACCTAATTTTGACACAACGCCGACTCGAGCTTAATGACTCCAGGGACTCGGCCCAGCCCATGTTTAAGACCACAAAGAAAGTACATGGGGGAAACTCCCAAAATGAGTGGAAGAATACTGCAGGAATTTGACATCGACATTCATACTCGTGATTGCAATTTACCTACTCTCTTGTTTTTCAATGTCTTCAATTCAATTGCTCATTTTCATGTTAGCCATAGTGTGTTTTGACTTTGTTACCTGCGCTTGTCAGAACCGCTGTTATGCGCACATCTTCATGAGACTGCACCATGCACGTCTGTCTGCAAAGACGGAGGAAATTGTGATGCTCATGGTTTTAAGCCTCCACAATGACCATCCTACCCAATAACAGACCTGGGTACCCTGGTATTTATTCCCCTAATTACAACCATATCAGTCTAATAATTTGTCCATGGTCATTTTTGATAATTACAAACTAACTGGAATGTTACGGAAGAGGAAAAAGGAAATAAATCACAGATTCGTGAATTAGTGGATATGGACAAGGCCAGATACCAAAATATGTTTTTGAAGATCAAATAAAACGAACATATTTTCTCTCCGGAAATCAGATATTGCTCCACTTTGTCAAAAATGCCATGCCCTGTGCTCTTTCTCAGAGATTGCATGGTACTCGCAATTAGTCCTCAATTCTCTCAACTCTCAGCTCCACAGAAAAACCACACCCAAGGGGGGCACCCCCCAGGCTCATAGGAACCCTCCCCAGAACCAGGGGAACACTCCTCAGACCCAGGGTAACCACCCGCAAACAGGCAGCATCATCGCTCAGGCGTCCATCCACACACCACAGGAAGAGTGATGATTTCAGAGAGACGGAAGATCCCAAGACCAACAGCGGTCACTCAGGAGGGAGCATACTGGGGAGTCAATCCAAGAAGATTTTGAAGTACAGCCAGCAAAAGAACAACAATCAGCAGGAAGGCCCAGTGAGGTGAGTGAAAGCACAGAAAGTCACGGGGTGCTGCTAAGGATTCCTCTACTGATAGAGAGGAAAAGGTGGTCCAACCTCCTACAGTAAGGTGAGCTCTATACCCAGACGCTGGTAGCTGAGTCAGTCGTGACGTCAAAACAAGTGGGAGTTCGCAGTGTTCTTGGGGGATTCCTCTGCAATAGGACGGGAAAGGGGTAAGAACTGACAGTAAGGTCAAAGACATAAGAAAGCTTCATACCCAGACTGTGGAGAGGCCAGTTATGGTGAGTGCAAACCTAGAAAGTCACAGTGATGCTGAGGGGGATTCCTCTGCTGGTAGACCAAGGAAAAAGGTGGTCAGCTTTGACCATAAGGTGCTCACAACTCCAGACACTGGGAAGCTCATTCATGTTGAAAGTGAAAGACCACGCAAGTGAGAATTCTCGGCTAATAGGGATGGAAGGGTGATCATCTCGGTAAGAGGTAAGCCTCTACACCCAGACACTGGGAAGGCTCGGTCATGGTGAAGTGAAAACAGCATTAAGTCCCAGTTGTTGCTGTGAGGGATTCCTCTGCTGATAAAGAGGGATGGTGGTAAGCTCTGACAGTAAGGGTAAGCCTCTACACCCAACACTGGAAGCTCAGTCATGGTGAAGTGAAAACAGCAGAAGTCCCAGTGGTGCTATGGGGGATTTGTCTGCTAATAGAGAGGGAAGGGTGGTCAGCTCTGACGTAAGGTAGTCATGAGGGTTTACATCAGCACCTGAAAAATAGTCCGGAGAGGCTCAGTCAGGTGAAAAGGGAAACCTCGGATAGAGAATGATCTGGGAGAAATTCTCTGCTGAATATGAGGGGAGGGAGGGCACTGTGACATTATGTGAGTTGACATCACAGATGCGATATTCCTGCAACATGGTCTGATAATTCTTGAGTAGATGCAGCGTATCGAGTTGGGTGAACATGATCTGATTGATTTGAGCATATAGTCACTGATATGTAGGGAATGTAGCCTATTTCTGTATTTTATTGTTTGAGCTTGTTTGCTAGGCTCTGCTTGTTATATCTCTAACTGCAATCGCTCTCTTTCGACCTCTCAGATCCAAATGTAAGAACCAAGTGTATACCAAACGACCCAGTTATCACGAACAGGCAGACTTAGCGTAAATACCCACTAGGTAACTTGATACATCTCTGCTTTCTCTATCAACAGCTGGACGACGATTAATTG
Source organism: Sclerodactyla briareus (assembly GCA_026419785.1). Lineage (NCBI taxonomy): Eukaryota > Metazoa > Echinodermata > Holothuroidea > Dendrochirotida > Sclerodactylidae > Sclerodactyla > Sclerodactyla briareus. The sequence continues at coordinate 233,564 of JAODTK010005826.1, read as the reverse complement.
CAGCAGGCTACATCCTAGACAGTAACCCAACACCAGCAAGACTTCCCGGGGGCACAGCCAGTCCTACCCTGTTGCGGGTAACACTCTTGTGAACGATGCAAGTCCAATGAATGAACCAAGCATCCTCTCCCCTGAAATGTTGCCGCAATGACCAGGGTGTCAGCGAACATAAAGAGACACTGGACCACCTGAATGGGCATCCCAAGGCTCTACAAACACCCAGTCCAATGGCTAAACCCTTCAGAGGCATCCCTCGCCTCATGAAGTGACCCCACCTCAACCAACCTGGACACCCCCGCTCACAACCTAGGCCCCATCCTCACCGACCGATATTATCAGTCGCCACCTGGGCATCATGCATCACCACCAACCCATCGGACACCTGACAAGAGCATTTCCCTATCTGGAACACCGCCCACCAGAGCCACCCTCGGGGCCAACCCGGTCTCCTGGCAACCACCACCAGATACCCCTACCAGGATTTCCCGATGTTGCCACTTGTCACGGACAGAATGTGCCAGGACAGTTTTGGTACAACTCGGACGCAGTGGTCCCACAACCCTCGTCGGAGCTCATGATGTTTTATGAACGTGCAGCAGATGAGGCCGGGATTTCTGGGACCACTCCCAGGAGGCAGCCCCGGGGCAGGTGGTGCCCGCTCATGACGTCCAGTAGGCAGGGGAACATCCCAGGTCATAGGCAGGACATGTTATCTGCAGGACATGGAAACTCACCACACACCAGGTGCACCCCCAGGGCGGTATAATACTGATTGGACAGAAATAACACGGTACAGTCGATGGGTACACCGCCCAGGCAGCGCGGAACACACCACCCAGGCAAGACCACACGCACCCGAGAGGAGTTACACCACCTAGACATAGCGCCACATCTCTCCTCAAAAAATAGTGCTACACATCCACGGACATGGCGCAACACTCACACTCGATGGGTAAACCAATGAGTAGCATCACCAGTCACACATTCTCAGAATCAAATTCCCCCTCTCATGTCTGTACCCCTCGGAGGTTATCTCCATCATCAATGACTGCTCACGGGCCACCCACCAACTGACTCACAGTCCCGCAATGAGGGGTCGGTCCAAGGATGGGTACTGGGCCTCCCCCTGGCTCCCCCATGCCAGCAGGGCAGATGGTGTACCCCAGCCAACCAGGACGCGAGCCCACTCATGATTGGACAGTCACACCAGGTGGTACCACTGTGCCAGGCACTGTTTCACCTCCACTCATGGGCCAACAGCTTCCTCCTATGCACATGGTAAGCTGATATTATTTCAATCAGGTGTTAGGACACCTATAATATAATCATTCTTTGTATTACGTGCGCTTACGGGAAGGACAATGGCTTAGGGTCTCATGAGAAGAAATACCAAGTGCAAAAGAAAAAAGCAAAGAATTGAAGCCTGCCTCATATGTAGGAATTGCTGACTGAAAGGCTGCCCCAGTCATGCTCACAGTTCCTGTTTGGGCGACAAGGGGGGGGGGGGGGAGGGGGCGATTACCTCAAGGACCAGAACACTGCTAGCAGCTAAAGGCTGCAGCTCTGCAAAGTTCGGACGCCTAGGGTCTGAATGAGTTCATATGATTCTTAGTAATTCCGCAAGCCCACATAGTGTTTGTAAGGGCAGATACATTATTAGGCAGTGGGAGTTTGGAAACTGCGTGTATTGTAGCTTGACTGACAATAGGGATCTGTCATGCTCTGATTAACACAACTTTCTTCAGTGTTCGTGAGTGACATCCAGAAACCTTCAAAACTTACCCTGTTGTCTTTAATAGGAGTTTTTCCAGGTGTGCTCTAAAAAACAATATGGTCACTGTTTGCGAATGCCTACACCAAGCATGCTTAACAATTGCTTTCCAGAATTTTGTTGGAATGTTAGCAAAATGATGCAAACGGCCCTTGAAATTTCCCAAACTTGACTTCGATGAAAGTGAAATTAGATTTTTTCCTGTGCAGAGGGGCCCTCGTGACGTCTCGAGGGATTTTCCTGCTAGATTGTGCTGTGAACTCTTATAAACAACATGCACTTTCAAAAGATTGCTACACAGGGCACGCCCAAAGGAACATCCACGTGATTCAACTAACATGATTGCAGTGAATCCAGACGAAACTACGCCCCAAGCCAGATTTTTGGCACAACTTTTGTGTGCATGGAAAGTAGGAAATGCCTTTATGCTGCCCTTCAGTGCTTTACTAGGATATTAATGGTGGCGGTAATTCTAGCCAGTGTATTATTTGTTAACCATTTCGGTCAATAAAATGCAGTACAAATCATGAATCTAACTGATTTTTGGTGTGAAGAATAATGGATATACAGAAACAGTCTGTTGAATTTTGAAGAAAATCATTTCATGACCCTTGTACTTTAAGCACTGCAGCCTTGAGCTCCATACAGTGGGAGTTAGGCTTAAGTTCAATGGAGACATGTGGGTACTTAGTAAGAAGATTTATAGTATGAAGCACCACACTGCCAAGCTTGTATCCAAGACAGAATGGTTCAGGAGAACCTCGGTGACTACCGGCATGCTTACAGGTTCACGCATACTGCAACAGTTATTTCCTTTGACCTCAATGGGCGTGGAATGTGATGTGTCAATTAGAATGTAATTTGTGAATTTGGACAAGGTCTGGGAAAAGCCATCTCGAAGTGTAGAGTCCGCCACGTTGGTTTGAATGATTCATATCATGACATGATCCAACGTGTGACACAAATTAACCCCGTGAAATATCCACAGAACGGTGACCTGCATCTAGCCCAGGCCACGTGAACATTCAACAGATGCTGGGCCTGGGCCCAGGGGGCCATCACATAGCTGGACCACAACCAGAGATGGGACTCGCTCCGAATGCTCAGGGAGGGCCCAGATGATGGAGGAGGAGCAAGGATACGGACGGTTGGCAATCCGAATTGTAAAAGGAAAGTACAATCATGTTACAGCAGCTGAATAGAAGCAGGAAAACGCTGCTACAAATGTGTAAGTCTATCTTCCTATAGAGTGGAATAAAACGACAGCTACAGTCACTGAATTAAACTGTTTCTGCTGAAATTAGAATCACATTTTTTTCTCCCTGAGGAACTAGTAAATTTGTATTGAGATGCTTTGTATATTCTTCCTGGGAACTACTGAAAATGATTGGGCAAAATAGGATGTTGGGAGAGAAGAAACCATGGAATTCCTCATCTCCCCTAGATTCAGTGTGGCATAATTTGGAAGCATGCTAAAATGAAGTTGAAATTCTTGATTAAAATGGGATCGAGGCTCATTCATGGCACCACAGATGAAGTGAGAATGTTCCATTTTTGAATAGGGTGAACCAAGTTAACATATGTAAGGACAGCCTGTAAACGTACGAACTGGGCCTGAAAAATAGCTACAGAGATATCTACGTCAGTAATTTGATTGAACAGATCAGGTTTCTGTGTGAATACTACTCTTATAAAAATTTCAGATCACTCATTACTTTTCCCTACAAGCGACAAAGAGTCATGGGAATAGTTTGGGTTATGGTAGATTATCCAGGAGCCCATTCAGTTTGTGTTTTTTCGTACAAGCCTGTGTTATTCTGTACACACTTGCGATATTCCTTTTTTTAATGAGGGATCTAGATTGGAAATTCTGGTTCTGTGGAAGAGAGTTGATCTGTAAAATGTACAAAACAACAAGGTCACCTCATTAATTATCTACTTGCAAATTCAGAGTAAATCACAGACATTCCAGTAATTACTGAAACTTCCTTCTGATGAATATAAAACTGAAATGAAAATTGAGTTAGCACAGGCATATCCGTAATGAAATAATGACTCAATTTGTTAAGCAACTTGCTGCAGCTTGACTGGACATTGCCATAATTCAGGTAAATTTGATGTCTGATTGAACGTGTGCTATATGTAGACAAAACCTCTATCAGTTACTCAGAAAGGCCAGCTGGTCTATTTACTTCTATAGGCATTCATCCCCTGGATTCCCATGTTTTCATATGCATTTGGTTGTCATTTGATTGTCACAGTTATTTTTGGCAGGTCAGGTTGAAATATCAATCAGGGGGGTGGATTGCCACTTTTTACTGAAAATTATTTTTGATGTAGATAATGCTTTCATACCTTTGAACACAATAAGTTGTTTTTAATTGTTATTTCTTCCCTCTTCCCACTCTTCTGTCAGACCTTCTTAGTGTTAAATGCTCCCAAATGTGTGACCCACTACCTTCTCTCTTCACTCCAAAGCGGACAGGGGAAGTCATTGGACATGCCGCAATGGTGTAATATTCCCCCACCCCCCCCCTCCCCTCCCCTCTCCCTCTCTCTTGTCACCCCCTTCTTTGTTATCAAGGCTTTGTCTTTATTAGCAGTGCTGGGTGAAAGAGCACAAATTTCAGCTTAGCCTTTCACTACATCAGGATTTGAGAAGCTGTGTTCAATTATTGGACAAAAATTCCTCCACTGGAGAAGGTCTGTCCCCTCCCTATACCCTTCAATTTTTTTAAAAAAAAAAAAAGGGGGTGTGAAGACATGTGTACTATACTGGACAGAGTGAGTCATTCCAGGGTTGGGGGGTCATACAATTCTCAAATAAATTGGCACACTATGAACAATTTGGGATTTGACAATGACTCACACTTGACTGACCCAGTTCCTGGGGGTTCAGGCAATTACTAATGCAAATAGCTTCGATGATTAAACCCATGTATGAGTGTATGAAATTTTAGTCTATAGTATCATCTTATTCTTCATGTTAATAATTTCATAATGTTGCATGATTAGGATACTGGTTCTATATTCACCAGTGGATAGTGGCAACTTTCTTGATAGGACAATTTCAGATATATACTTTTTAATTGGATTATTGAAGTTTTTAAAGATTAGTTTTTAACTGCCTCCTGCCTCAATCGTGGATCCTCGGAAAAGGCAATGATTTGAGATATTGTTGTGGCCGACATAGAAATGGCCCCACAAAGATGAATAAATGAGGAAAACCTGTACAAATCTATTTATTTTTTCTTCAACATTACTTGTTCAACATCACATTATTTGTGTGCTGTGCAGACATTTATGAATTGATTTGATTCCCCATGCTTCGGTCTAGTCTGGTAATTTTGGTCTTTATCATAGTTGATGCAGATAGGATGTTTCCATTATCCAAAGATAGGCCGTGTGTGGTAGAAAGACCTGGGCTAATCGAAGGGATTCTTTCATCTTGGCTCAATCGCCCTCGCCAAAAAGTACCTCCCTCCCGAGACATTAGGCTACTCTTATTCACGCATTTGTGGAGAGGGTGCTGGCGAAGAGAATCGGAAAAATGGTGCAGGGCCGAGATGCAATTGGCTTATGACAGGAAATAGGGACCGATAGAGGCTGGTTATCTTGAGGATGGTGGCAGAGGAATACAGTGATAAGGGAAGAAGCTATATATGTGCTTTTAGATCTGGAGAAGGCTTGCGATAGGGTTCCCCGTAGGGTGATGCAGTGGGCATTGGAGAAAGAGAGGTCTACCAGAGGTAATTGGTGACGCAGTGGATGAGTCTGTATGAAGATGTGAAGACAAGGGTCAGTGTTGGCTCAGAGTATCCGAGAGTTTCGAGGTCGGAGTGGTGTACATCAAGGATCGTGTGTCCCCACCCCCGATGTTGGCCCATTGTTCCATTTTCGTGGTGCACGTTATTTAAAGACGTTACACGACATAGAGAGGTGCTTACGCGGAGTGAGAGAGGTAGCAGTATGACTGGTTAATGATGAGCAAGACGAGGGGGATGAGGGAGAAGTGAGGCTCGCAAGTGAAGGAAGCGTTGAGGATAAAGGGCTAACGGTTAACCCGGCAAGGACAAAAGGTAATGGTGAGGGACCCGACAGGAGAGGGGCCAATAAGTAAGGTGAACCCATGGGAGGTGCGGCCAGAGGTTATGACTCGTGCGTGTACACCGAGCTGCGGAAAGTGGATTCATGGCAGATGTACAAAAGTGAAGAGGGTGACCCCACGTTTGGCGACAGACCCACCCCCCACTTTGGTTGTGGAATATGCGAGAGGGGGTTTGGTGAGATGGTGGTACCAGCAGAAGCAGTGTGGGGAGGAGGTGAAACAGTGAAAGAGTTCTGGTACTTGGGGGCAAGGTGAAGGGAAGGGTGGATGTGAGCGCTGAGACAACAAGAGCCAGGATTTGTTGGATGAAGTTTAGAGAGTGCTGTGAGTTGCTGCATGGGGGAAGGTCCCCGTGAAGGTGAAAGGAAGAGTGTAAACAGTTTCGTGAGGCCTGCAATGTTGTAATGGGAGTGGGATATGGTGTTTGAGAGAAAGTGGAGATGGCTATTTTAGAAGGACAGAGGAGCAATGGTGAGAGCATGTGCGGGCGTAAGCTTCACTGACAGAAGGGACTGGAGGTCTGAAGAAGATGCTTGGTTTGGAGGGGGCAGTCCCGACCAACTGGCAAAGGCAATGGAGTGAGATGGTATGGCCATGTTCTAAGAGAGATGAAACCCATGGCCTGAGGAAAGCACTTGACTTTCAAGTTGTGGGAGCAGAAAGCGGGGACGACCAAAGATGACATGAAGAGAGACAGGTGGAGGAGGGGACTCGGAAAGTTGGCTTGAGGTAGGCAGACCAGCACAAAAATCGAGCGAATGGAGAGATGGGTGAGGGGGTTTGCGTCAGTGTAAAGGTGAATCCATGCCACCCTCGCATTCGGGAACAACATCCGATTGAAACTGCTGAGAAAAGTACTCTTATGATCCGATTCCTGCCAACTCAGTCCTGAATGGGCTCCCAAATTACAAAATTAACCGTTTACAGAAGTTACTCAACCAGGCTGCACATCTCCTCAAATACGATTTACATAACCCCTGTCCTCTGTAAACTGCACTGGCTTCCTGTCACCGCGAATCCTCTGTTTCAAAATCCTGCACACTCCGCTCATACAGTTAATGGGTATGGGACTGCCCCCACGCAACCTACCTCTTTAGGCTCACAGTCTTGTATCACTCGCTCATCATCAGCTTCCTTTACTTCCGAGAAAGGAAGCTGAAAAAAAAGCATTCCGCAGAGACCGTGCTTTTACAGTGCTGCCCTCATCGCTTTGGAATTCCCTTTCCTACTGCTATAACGTGCAACATTGTTGCTTCCAAAGGCTCATTAATTTTTTTGATTCCTTGCGAAGTCAGAGGACTCTATTCAGTCCACGACGTCGTGTGTTGTTGGTGTGACGCCCAGCTTGTAAACACGATAAACTTGATCAGTCTAGTTGGTCATGCTCATACTTGGTAGTTTAGTCCCATGATGAGTATAAACCTGAACCTTAGTGTTTGTTTGGTCAGGTCGAGGTTCTCTGAGGTCACCAGAGGTCCAAGCTGAAAACCTTGTAAACCCTAAGTCCAGGAATGGTTGGTCTAAATCGGGTTCAAATTTGGTGTGTAGCTTTCTGATGGTGAGTACGGAAACCCTATCTTTTTTGTATAGGTCGTGTGTGACATTTTGGTCAAAATGAAATTTGTGAAAAGTCAATAAATTTGGCCATTTTGGCTTGGTTTCCATTTTCGACCAAGTCCGATATTTTTGCCATTTTGGCTGTAGAACACGATAACTCGACCCGCCTGGCTGGAATGAAGCGATCCTTGGTACTTTGTGTTCCCCATAATGAGTCTGAACCTCAATAGTGTTTTGGGGACCAGGTCAGATGTCACTTAGGTCACTCAGAGGTTAAAGTCTGAAAACCTTGTAACACTATAATCCAGATGGTTGGGCCGTCGGGTTGAAATTTGGTGGGTAGCTTTCTTATGGAGAGTACAGGAACGCCTATCGTTTTTTGGTCATATGTTGTGGGTGAATTTTTGGTCAAAAATAGAACTTTGTGAAAAGTCAATAATTTGCCAGTATTTTGGCTTGTTTCCATTTTCGCCCAATGTCGATATTTTGGCCAATTTTGGCTTGTAACACGATAACTCTACCCTGCCTGGATGGAGAAGCTCATACTGGTATGTTTGTTCCCCAAAAATAAGGAGTACATGAACCTCATAGTTTTGGAATCAGGTCAGATGTCATCTTAGGTCACCAGAGGTTCAAGTCTGTAAACCTTGGTTGAATAGTCCAAAATGTTGTCTGATCGGGTTGAATTTAGGTGTGTAGCTTTCTTATGGAGAGTACAAGAACCCATTGTATTTGGTATAGATCAGGGGTGAATTTTTGGTACGAAAACGGAAAATTTGTGAAAATTCGAAAATTTTCGAATTTTGGCTTGTGACATGATACCATCGACCCCCCCTTATTGATGAAAGCTCACACTTGGTATTGTGTGTTCCCGATGATGAGTTTTCATGAACTCTACTGTTTCGAGGTCACCAGAGTCAAAGTCTAAATCCTCGAAATTAGTGTGAGTTCTTATCAGAGTTATTGGGAAACCTTTGGTTGGTTGGAAGAAATGGGAACTTTTGACAGATGTTTATTTTCCCCATAACGAGCTGGTACAATCTCCCCTTTGTCCTTGTGTCCGGCTATAGGTTGTCAAGGAAGAGTCAAGGAATCACGACAAGCCTTTTGGCTTTCTGGTCTCATAAGTTTCAATGGCAACCACCCGAATTTGTTGGCGCGAAGCGTACCAACGAAAATTTTAGCTCTTCAATACTTCCAGATTCGCTGGAAACGGCACTTGCGCCAACTCATAGAACCCATCTACACGTGTAATTTGAGTAAGAGACAGACCAAAAAGTGTCATTGTGCATACAAGATGATTTAACCGCATAACACATGGTATATTTTATTACTTTTTCTCCTCTGGCGTTCGTTTGCGTGGGATCCAGGGTCTGCCCCACGGTCCTGTGGGATTGAAGGAAAAGCCATTATGCGAATTTTTGCATGTTTTCCGGGCATGCATCGAAAAAGTCAGCAGAAAATTCATGCTTTTTTTCACTTTGCCTTTCTCCTTTTCGAATTTTTCCACGACTTTACATCTCTACAAATTGGGGGGAGGGGAAGTCTGCCCCAAGGCTTCTGAAATATTCGAGTGAACAAAATGATTCGAACATTACATCGCATATTCCCCGGACGCCGGGGGGTGGGGGTAGAAAACTCATTGTTGAAAATGTATGTATTTTGGCCATTCTATTTAATATTTCGAGAAACCGGTATGGAACATGGGTAATCCTTCGACCTCGGCCTATGGGGGTCTAGAATTTCATCTGGGGTCCTCACCTGGATTATTGACTTAGACATTTACACGCGATTATTGTTCGGTAGACCCAATAAGTGATCATTTATACGATCATCAAATTATGTATTATCACTGTGAACCACGCACAACCCACTATAATAAAATGACAGGTGCACGGTACACTTCACAGGTTCAGTTGAATTGGGGGCGAATAACTTACCCAGACTAGAAAAAGGTTAGTGGATTCCTTGCAGTTTTAATATGCACAACTTATATCAGTACGATGCGCGCGAAAAATCGCCACCAATCATTAAAAAACTGTCATTTTTGCTTTGCACAATTTTCTTCCATTATTTCTCCGATTTGGGTATTTTCGTTTTGTTTTTCACTCTCAAATGATCCTGCCACCCGGCCCGAACCCAATCTCGGATATTATGACTGAGTTGCCTATTTGGTTTCTGTACGCACCCGTGATATACCATCTTACTTATATTGATGATTACATATCACCTAACTTTGGGTTTAAAAATGATGAAAATAAATGTGTGCCAAATTAGAATATACGGGGTATCTGCTAGGACTATTTCCACTCCAGGCGCAGTCTTGTGGGGGTCGTGACCCTCACTTTTAGAATGTCCTCCGTACTATGTGTTTTCACTCCTGACCACCTGGGACCCTCAAATTCAGCAGCCAGGAGAACTGACCCCTTGACTCTTTACCCAAAGCCATGTGATGCCAGTGCACCGCTGTTTGCGCACATCAGGACAATTTGGTCCTCATGCCATTCGTAGGCAAACTGCAGAATATCAATCGAAAGGAGAAAAAAGTGCTGATGAGCTGGCCTAGCGTACGGACTTTTTTTGTGACTGTCTCTTTTGCGCAGAACATGTTTTTTGCCTAACGATAGAAAGCAGGGCAGAGCCCGCGCGCGAGTGGCGAGAAAAGATTTTGCATGTTTTTTCGGTGTTTGATAGAAAATTCGACCATCAGCAACATTTTGGCATCTCCTTTCCTTTTGTCTTTTTTTGTCCAGATTTTCCCCGAATTTCTGTCAATTTTTGCCCGAATTTTTCATCTCAGAATAACTTTGCGCTCTTTCAAAGGGCTACGCAATTTAGTAATTCTGAGCCAGAAGTCAAACATTTGGATTTAACAATTATGACTTGTGAACAAACTATGTAGCCTAGTTTATCTCTCTGTCAGACTGGCGGAGCTCAAATTTTATTGGGGTGAAGGTATTTTCGTCCCTGCGAAATTAGTAGTGCCATTTGATTTCATGTTGCCGAAAAAGGAAAACTTAGAATCCGCCACTGAGGTGCAGATTTATGTTTTTCACTCTGTCAGCAGTGACGTAAGACATTTCTGACTAGGTGAGTGGCTCACATTTTAAAGGGCCCTGTGAGAGGGGTTCTCAGGGCATCAGGGTTACCCCGTCCCCCCTTGCTCACTGCTCTAAAATGTGACTTTTTTTTTTTGGTGCGAAAATGTGCTGTCCACCAATGGCAGTAAGTTCTCTTCTTTTGTATTGGCCTGATCTTACGTCCATGGGACCACCTTCGTTGGCATGGGGTCTGGGGCAAAGGCCTGGAAGACAGACCGGTTAGCCCATTCTAAAGAACCCGGTTAAATTTCTGTTTTGCCTCGTGTACGTAGGCTCGTACCCGATTCTTCAAGACTTAATTTAACCTGAATATCACACAGTTGTTCCGAATTTTTGGTTGCAATTCATTGACGGTAGAACACACAAAAGTCGAAAGGTGCTATTTCGCACGTTTTTCCTGGTATATCTATGATTTAAAAAATGCTTCTCATCTTTGCTAGAATTTTACATTTCTTGCCCGGGTTTTGTTAACATAACATGTTCTGTCTATATAGCGCATTACAATGTGGGATATCCTCGACCCTCCACACTTGTTTGCTGTTTGTTGTTTCGATCATGGCACGGACTGATTTTTGTTGAAATTGAAGTGGAAGATGTATATTGTTCAAATTGTAGTGCGCGTCTAATCGATGCCTTCAGCAGGCTAGAAATGCGATGTCTAGGAAACAATTTGTAAAATTAGTCCCAGAATTACAAAATTGCACTCAAAATAATTTTCACGAATCTCATAGCTTCGTGCAGTGGTCTAAACCTTACTGACAGCGAAACAGCCATCAGGATACCGAAACGGACGAAGTTTTTGCATCTTTCTTGGACATGATAAAGTCACACAACGTCCAAACTTGACAAGATTGACAGTTTTGCTCAATCGCGGGCTTTCGACAAGAACATCGGCAATCTGCTGACATTGTGGCCATTTATCCACTTTGGCAGGTTTGTATGCCTGAATGGTGCTATTCTTTTGCCCAAGCGGTTCCCCTCGATCTGCAAACTTGCTTTACTTCCATAATGGTGGAGAGCAGTCTGACTCTCATCCACGCTTCGTATACCAACGCCGCATCGTGTTATAATCAATGGGACATTTCATTGTGACTCTACCCATGTTTATAAACACAAATAGAACAGTCCTCACTATGTCTATTGAGAAACACTTGCTAAAAGCCATAATATGCTTCAGAATGCATCACTCACAACACTATAGAAACAACAGTTATAGGTCGTCTGCGCGTGCAGCGCGCGGAACTTTTGGACAATCGGGTTCGTAATAAAGTCCACTGTGGTCTTTGTGAGGCTGCTTTCTCATATTTTTCATCAGGCCCACACAGCCCTTAACGGTGTAAACGGACATGTACTTTTCGTCTCATCGAGGACAAAAAGTGGGGGGGGGGGCGTTTGTCCCCTTTCCCCCAAGGATCGACGCCTATGGATTCTATATAAGGTTGCAGATTGAGCTTGGACATTGATGGTGGAAATACAGATAATAGCTCAGCGAAAGAATTTTGGATTTAGATTGAGCATCACTGGCGAACGACCCGTGAGGTTTTAAACTAGCCTAAGGAATTGTGCAAGTACAGGAGTTTCGAGTCTGGACAACCGATTCGGCCCATTATGTGGGCTGCGAAATTGTCGCGAGAGGGCCGCAAACCTCAAAAAGCTGTAACTCGTGGCACGTTATCTGATGCAGCATGCATTTACTACCTGGTTGGCCCGCTGTGGAAAGATTAACCCCGATGTCTTAGCATTATGCAAGGCTATTCAAAGTTCAAAAATGGCAAACCAGATTGAAGCTTTGCAACTGGTCACGCATGCCTCCGGTTCATGATATGTGAACTATGCCCTCAATATTAGGAGAGGAACCTATCGTTCTGGGCAGATAGCAAATATACCCCCCCCCCTTCCTCTTCCAAATAAATGTGCATTAAACCTTGGTCACTTCTTTTTTTAGTCTCGGGGTGTTCCCAAGTTGTAACTGTACCTATTTACAGTACCTACGTGTATTGGGATCAGGGACGTAGCAAGGGTCATATGATGGGGGGGGGGGGGGTTAAGAAGTGAAAAATTCCAACTGGACCAGATCATTTTTCCAACTCACCTACCCTATACAGACAGTGCATTTTTGGCGTTCCAATTTTGTCATTTTTTGGGGGGGGGGCTCTTTTTTATTTTAATAGGTTTGGTAAACTTGAAAATGGATCTACTGAGACCGACAGTTCACAATAAGGAGTTCAGTGAGTTCAATTGAGGCATGACTCATCTAAGAATTGTTTCTTCGTGGATGGACTGTCGACAATCTATCCACCTAACGCACGGAAGATGGCGACTCGGGCATCAAAGCTAGAGTAAGATACACAAGTACACAACGCATAATTATAACTGTACTCTCTATACCAAGTGCTTTCAGACTGGCCTTAGTGCACTCTCGATATTTGTAAGTTTGAGGGTAGTGACGGGCGGGCTGTCTCCACAAGCGCCCCACTGACCACAGCACTGGCAGCAGTGGCAAATCTAAGAACAATCAGTGGCGTGCATGGGATTGTATTTTTGAGCGGAGTGCTGAGTTTAATTCCCCTCCCCTTTGCAAAATTTTTGCTTTTCCGGTGACAGTAGATGCAAATTTGGTGCAATTAGCACTCAAAACACTCACTTCATTCCATAAATTTTCTCTTTCACATGTCCCTAGTAACGACTTGCGCTCAGAATTTTTGATCGAGGCAGCAGATTCAGTGACCTTATAGATCTCACTTTATCAGAGAACCCCGAATCTCTCCGCCTCCCACTTTAAGAGAATGTTTGCATTCGGTGGCTAAGATGCAATCTGATGCATTAATGAACTCCTAAAACAACCAAAATACTTTTCCATTTCCACGTCCTCAGAATGCGACCTGCTACGCAGGATTTTGTGATTTTTTTCTGCCACAAAATTGTCTGAGCTACATCATGGGCAGTAAGTTCTTTTGGGGTTTGTGTAATTCTTACCTGACAGCGGACCGCCCAACATAGGTATTACGGGACATTCAAATTGAAGGGCCGACCAAATTTGCCAGAATTCTTTAAATGGGTCACCGGAAATGGTACAGTGCACCCAAATTCGCGTTTTTCGGGCATTTTATCATAGTTTTGCCCAGTCCAGCCAATGGGCGTGCCGACTTCTATACTGGGGTAACACGGGAGACAGAGACATTTCACACAGGCACGATAATAATATCTCATCGGAGGCGCCACCATAGGTTGGCGCAGAGCTTCCACGGTCCAAAACGATTTTTAGTTGCACACGGCCCCCCAGAACTGACCGGCTGTATGTACCAAGCTTCGAATTGGGCATTTTGTGATCAAAAATTCTGTTAATCAGTGGGAAATTTGGACATTTTTGTCAGGACCTCGGTCTTAATCGCGCCCCGACTTTAACTTTTTTGTCCAAATGTTCAGGAGTTTGTAGGCTGCGCACTTCTAATCACCAGTGCGCGCGAAGCGCGCAAATTTTTTTTTCCGGGTTCCCCGTCACATTTGGAAAAACAGGATCTCGTATGTCCCTGGCTGTTCACGGACATTCAGAACGCATTTGTATAATTTAATCCCATTCGGGATTACAAAATTACACTAGCCTACGTAAAATACTGCTTGAGGGTCAATTCGCACATTACTAGCTTTTCCGTAAAAAAAAAAAAATTTTTTTTTTTTTGGTTGTCCGCGAATCTAATCGTCGACCCTAATTTCTAATCATAACATAGACAACAATTGAATTGTCTACATAGCGACAGCCACTCACGGGTTGATGTAAATAGCTCGTAATTGAAGGAAAGAGTACTGGTATTGGCGCGCGCAATTTTTTGCAATTTTTTAATATGTCATACAAAATATTGTCATTGTAATCAACATTTTCCACATGAATAAAAAATATTCCTTTGATTGTGTTGGAAAATTTACATACATATGACTAGTCGATGGTACCCTCCGTCGTACAATATACAATCTGACGATTGTCGGAAATTCCAACTGGATATTCAAAAAATTCCAACTGCTGAGGTCGCTCTGACGATTTTTTTGGGGGGTGACACCCTCCACACCCTCCCCCCCACCCCCCCTCGCGACGTCCCTATGGGATGCTCAAACGAGACACTAGTGTCTGACAACACCCGATAAATAAATGAACGAGCCGAGTGGTTGTATATACGTTCGACTCACACCGGAAGAGTCGTAGATCATTTTAAAACGTACGTATACATGAAAGAAAGGATTTCAACCCCCCCCCAATCCCGTTAAACATTGTTTTTATTTACGTGTTAAGTAGGCAATCTCGTGCCTCAACCACCAGCGAATAATGGACGCTCACGACAGAAATGTGTCGAGACGGTATATCGGTATTATTGCTTGATAGCATAGTGCGATATACCGTATTGAAATATTGCAACTGAGGCGGTTTTAGCATGACGTCATGCGAAAGACTCGCTTGTTCGTTTTCGTCTACTTGCCTACAGACTACAATGTCCCTTTAAGAGAACGTTTAAGGAAGGATGGCGCCCACGGAACTTCAGGCGTTATCCAATAACCTCGCGACCTTCCTCCGATTGATCTGAAAATTATACACATGTCCGTCCTAGTAAAACTTTCATGTCTACCGAAGTGTTGCATGAATGGAGGTAAAATGCCCGGATGGTTTCGAAATTGGGGCCTCACTACATGGTCTGCTGCCTCTACTTTTTCACGCGAAAATACAGAGATTAGTTTGATTCACACTAAACTTGTTGGGTGGGGAACAAAAGTTTGTCTCGATAAACATGACGGTGGGTTCACGGTCACTGGAGTTTTTTTTTTTTTTAACTCTTCCTATTTTCCTAACTTTGTGGGGTGTATGTAAACTTGGTGATGTGGACTGTGTTAGCCATAAGAAAACATGAGGTAATTTAAATGTCCATAGAAGATAAATAAAAGTTTTCATAATTTGTGCAAACTTTGTTGAATTTAAACGAAACTTGAATGTGTACTACAGTTGGTCTTCAACACAGGAGGGTCCTTTCGAAGTCACCGGAGGTCAAATGGACATAATGTGCTTTCTCTAAATGATTGACGACAGAGGTAATTTTCTCCCGGGATATACACTTCAGCGTGTTCACCCGCCACTCATGTCGGTTGATCCTCTATAGTTGGCTTTTGGAATACTCTTCCGACCACCGAACTGACATCCAAGCCATTGGCGTGCGCCGGAATGAGTGTGGAGGTGGGGGGGGGGGGGGGGGCGGGTGGCCGAATTCGACGATATTCCCATCCCCCGACTATATGGAGAGGATCTGGGAGGGGTCGGGGGTCCCCCGTCCGTTGGATATCTTCTTAATCGAACTGGACATACGCAAAGCAAAGTGTGTCTCCTTGTGGGGCATATGGAGGTGTAATTATCACTTGGTCCGTATAGTGTAACTTCAACTTCTTCCATTCTGGAGACCCAATTGAGGTATTCTGGTGCAATTTCCGAATACATCACGACCCCATCTACCCCGTTTTTAATAATTTTGTATTTTAACCCTAGTGAGACACCCTTCGCGAAAATAGAGGCGTTTTCAGGTCGCCGTATAGCGCATTTCTATTTAAAATAGTACACATACATGCCGAACGACTCTATGATATATTGATCGCTGTGCCAATTTTGTTCGGAAATGGTAAATGGAGTTTTCTGATTCCAAAATAGGGGGGCGATGATACTCCCTCTGTTATTTATTTGTTCTCCTCTCCGGTCGGCCTGCTTCCTAATTTCCGCTGACTAGCTGTATGTCTCTCTTTCCTCTCCGACTCTATGAAAGAGTTAGGGGCATTGCATGCCTACACGACCTATCCAAATTCCGACCAGCACTAACCCAACTATTTAGCAGAATCGGCGATTGATCAAGAAAATATTTGTCATGGCCGCGAATGAAGGACTAATTCATGAATCCGATACCGACCTGTACCGATTCTGTTCCCCCGGTGTCGAGTTGTGCCTGCTACAGCTACTTTGATGAAATTTCTCAAGGCCGAAACATGTGTTATTGGGCATAATTTGAAACTGGAGTCCTGTCATTTTTTCTATGTCTAGGTAATTTAGTTGTGTTAATTTTAGTTACTTGAGACTTCAGAAAAAATCAGACTTTAAGGGAATTCGTTGTTTTCATGATCTGGGAAATTATTCACTAGTCAGAGGCTAGTCTTACAAGGGACAAAAAAAAAAATTTTTCCCCCAAACCCCTTAAATGGGGGGCCAGATCTGAAGGGGGGGGGGGGTGAGGCCAGGCTGACAGACGCACCACCCCTCTGGAAGGACGGGAAGGTTTGCTAGGAGAAGATATACAGGCCCGCACGGAAGAGATGTTAGTTCATAATCAACCAAAATCTAAATGCTACGGGTGTACATCATGAGGCACTGCTAGAGTCATAAGCACTCCTTATTGCGATTTTTTTTATGTTTTATTAAGGACAACGCAGGCTGGATACAACAGAGGTTATATTGTGGAGAAGGAAAACTGTATATATAGGTTCCAGAACCATTTCAATATCGATGTTCCTATGTCGAGGTTTTCCCCAAAGTTTCGGCCATCAAGCAGAGAATTGGGGAGAATCCCAATTGCGGGGCCAAATAACGCCTGACGGACAAAGGCAAACACAGGAAATATGTATGTATTTTGGATGTTCCTTTTGTGGATAAAGTCACATTTAGCAGTTTTTGTTGTCTTTCTCTCAACAAAAGTAACCATCAACACCGACAAACCGATCTAAACAATCCTTCCATGAGGAACTAAGTGCTTTTCGAAGTGAAATTAATGTGTGAATTCAATAGAAAATAGAGAATGTTTGCCATAGTGTCAAGTATGACATATTTATCTATTGCATGATGGATGCATTTTCGATCTTGCGCAATACACATGCGTCACAAACACAAACTTCAACTGACTATAAACCTGTAACAGAAAAAAAAAAAATCCTATGAAACTCCGGTTTGGAATGACGCATTCAGTTTTGATTCCTTGACGATGTGTGTGTGTGTGTGGGTGTGGTGTATGGTGTGTGTGTGTGTGTGTGTGTGTGGTGTGTATGTATGTAGTATGTATTTATGTATGTATGTATGATGTATGTATGTATGTATGTATGTAGTATGTATGTATGTATGTAATGTATGTATGTATGTGTGGATGTAACGGCGCTTGGGAACCGATAAACCGACCCCACCTGGATGGATGAAGCTATCACTGGTATGTGTGTTCCCAATGATTGAGTACATGAACCATAGGTTTGGGTAAGGTTCAGAGGTCATTGAGGTCACCAGAGGTCAAGAAGTCTGAAAACCTTGTGAAACACGATAAGTCCAGAACGGTTCATCTCAGGTTTTCAAATTTGGGGGTAGCTTTCTTATTGGGCGTACAGGAACCCTATTGTTCTGGTCTCGGTCGGGGGTGAATTTTGGTCAAAAATAGGAATCTGTGAAAAGTTAATATTTGGCCAATTTGATGTGAAAACGATAACTCGACCTCCACATGGATTGATGAAGCTCATACGGTACTTGGTCTGTGTGTTTCCCCATGATGAGTACATGAACCTATTGTTTTGGGGCAGTTCAGAGGTCATCTGAGGTCACCAGAGGTCAAGTATGAAACATTGGAAACAGGATAAGTCCAGAATGGTTGGTCTTATCAGGTCCAAACCTTGGTGTGTTATTCTTTCTTAGGGGGGTACAGGAAACCATATTGTTTTGTAACGTCGGGGGGAATTGGTCAAAAATAGGAAATTTGTGAAAAGTTAATAATTGGCCAATTTTGGTTGGAACCGATAACTCGACCCCACGATGGAGAAGTCACTTGGTATGTGTCGTCCATGATGAATACATGAAACCCTATTGTTTTGGGTCAGGTAGAGGTCATCGAGGTCACCAGATGTCAAGGCTGAAAAACCTTGTGAACACGATGAAACCAGACTGGTTGGTGCTGATCAGGTCAAATTGGGTGTGTAGTTTTTCTTATGTGGGAGTAACAGCCTATGTTCTGGTCTAGGTCCGGGTGAATTTGAACAAAAAATAGGAAATTTGTGAAAAGTTAAGAATTTGGCAAATTTGGCTGTGAACCACGATAACTTGAACCACCTGGATGGTGAAGCTCATAATTGGTATGTTAGTGCTCCCCATGAGAGTACAGGAAACCCTATTGTTGTGGGGTCAGGAGAGGTCATGCTGAGGCACAGAGGTTCAAAGTCTAAACCTTGTGAACACGATGAAGCCAGAACCGGTCAATCTGATCTCCCCAACTCAAGTTCAGAAGTGTGGGGCTGTAGTTTCTTATGGGGAGACAGGAACCCTATTGTTTCTGGCAGGTCGGAGGTGAATTTTGGTACAAGAATAGGAAATCTTGAAAAGTTAATAATTTGGCCCCCAATTTTGGCTGTGAACACGATAACTCGACCCCACGGATGGATGATAGCTCATACTTGGTTTGTGTGTTCCCCATGATGAGTACATGAAACCTATAAACTGTTTGGGTTCAGGGCAGAGGTAATCGGAGGTCACAAGAGGCAAGTATGAAAACTGTGAACCAGGATAAGTCCAGAATGGTTGGTCTATCAGGCCAAACTTGGTGTGATCTTTCTTATGGGGGACAGGAAACCCTATTGTTCGGTATAGGTCGGGGGTAAAATTTTAGTCAAAAAGGAAATTTGTGAAAAGTTAATAATTTGGCAATTTGGCTTGTGAACACGCTAACGAACCCACCTGGTAGTATGAAGTCATATTAGTATGTGTGATTCCCCGAGCAAAATGAACCCGATTGTTTTGGGGTCAGGTAAGGAGTTATCTGAGGTACACCAGAGGTCAAGGCCTGGAAAACCTTGTGAACACGATAAATCCAGACTGGTTGGTATGATCAGGCCAAAGTTGGTGGTAGTTTTCTTATGGGGAGGACAGGAACCCTATTGTTCTGGAATAGGTCGGGGGTGAATTTTGATCAAAAATAGCGAAATTTGTGAAAAGTTAATAATTTGGCCATTTTGGCTTGTGAACACGCTAACTTGACCCCACCTGGATGGATGAAGCTCCATACTTTGGGTATGTGTGCGCCCCAAAACGATAAGTACATGAACCTATGTTTGGGGTCAGGTCAGAGTCATCTGAGGTCACCAGAGGTCAAGGGTTGAACACCTTGTTGAACACGATAAGTCCAGAATGGTTGGGCTGACAGGTTCAAATTTGGTGTGTAGCTGTTTTATGGTGAGTCCGGAAACCCTATTGTTTCTGGTCTAGGTCCGGGGTGAATTTTGTCAACAAATAGAGAATTTGTGAAACGTTAATAATTTGGTGCAATTTGGATTTGACACGATAACTGACCCCACTGATGTAGTAAGCTCATACTTGGTATGTGTATTCCCCATGATGAGTACATGAACCCTATTGTTTTGGGGTCAGGTCAGAAGTTCTCTGAGGTCACCAGAGGTCAAGGTCTGAAACCTTAAGTGCCACTATAAGTCCACGAATGGGTCGGGGTCTGATCAGTTCAAATTTGTGTGTAGCTTTTCTTATGAGGAGTACAGGACCCTATTTTCTGGTAAGGTCTGGGTGAAATTTTTGTGAAAATAGAAAATTGGTGAAAAGTCAATATTTTGGCCGCATTTTTGGCTTGTGAACACGATAACGTGACCCACCTTTGAATGGGTGAAGCTCATACTTGGTATGTGTGTTCCCCATGATGAGTACAAACCCTATTGTTTTGGGGTCAGGTCAGAGTCATGAATGATACAATGAACCCTATTGTTTTGGGGTCACAGAGGCCAGTCTGAAATCCTTGGAATTAGTTGTGTAGCTTTCTTATAAGAGTATAGGAACCCTATTGTTGGTTGGGAAAATGTGAAAATTTTGTCATACGATATGTTTCCCCTGATGAGCTCCTCTCCCATTGTCCTTGTGTCTGGCTATTGGTTGTCAGAAAGAGTCAAGGAATCACTAAGCGTTTGGCTTCCTGGTTTCCAGCTAATTAAATTAGGCTCCTGTATAATCACCTGCAGTTTCCTTCACACTATATTCAGTCCCACATTCTAGTCAAATAAATTATCGGAGCTGAATGTTCGACACGTTCTCCAACACAGACGCCTCCCCAGGTGACGGTTTTTGCACAATTCCTTCCCCCGATCTTACTCGAGGTCTACCCATGCTAACATCTCTATAATCAAGTTTGCAGATGACAACCCTGCGTCGAAAGGTTCAATAAGCTGAAGATACTATTCTTCTGCATATGCACACTAGACAAAGCTGACCCTAATAATCAAATGACAAAGGAATGGTGATTCCGAACCCGTACGTCCGGGCCCAGGGTCGTTCACGCATTTTGGTGTTATCGTGGGTGAGGGGGGGGGGGGGGGGGGAAGATGGTCGCTCTAGAAAAAAAATCATACGATCATTGAATTATATGCTCCCCTTCAATTTCGGCCCGCTTGTATGCTGCCGCCGAATTATAATGATAATAGTAATAACTAGCATTTACATAGCGCTTAATACAGCGTTTCTAAGCGCTGCACAAAAAAAAAGTAAAAAAAAAAAAAAGTAGGCGACTCGCGAATCATAACTGGAATATTGTTCCACAGAGCCAGGGCTGCACCGAAAAATGCACGTTTGCCATAGCAGGTCCGAGGGAAGGACCAGGGTTGAGATCAACATGGGAAGAAGATGCAGATCGCAGCGCCGCAGATGACGCAGTCCAGATATGTACTGTGTAGCAAGAAGACCATGTTTAGCTTGATAAAGCAGATGAGAATTTTTGAAACTCTAGCGCTGCGAACTGGGAAGCCATGGCAATGGACGGAGGGCGGTAGTAAACACGATCGTTTTCTTGGTGCGCGAGTATCAGGCGGGGCGGCAGATTCTGTATTATCCGAAGACAGAATGAGAAAAGAAAAAGTGGGGAATGGTTGGCCCTCCCGGAGCCGGAGGGAATTGGGGAGGGAAGGTGCCGGAGAATTGGGGAAGGTGCCGGAGAATTGGGGAAGGTGCCGGAGCGTAGGGGCGCGACTGTTTTGAGAGCGGACGACAGGCACGCACCGAGAGATTTTTTTTTTTTTTTTTTTTTTTTTGGGGGGGGGGGGGGGGGGGTTGAGGTCGAACCCAAGGGAAGCGTGCCCTCATAAATGGCCTCACCCTCCCTATGGCACATAAGTACAATTTTTGGGCCCCAGACACGGGTTGCATATTTGCTAATAACATCTGCAAACCTCTACTGAACTGCAAAAAAAAGTTTGTGTTACAAAATTTTGATAACTTGGGTCATGGGGTGGGGGGATTCTGTAACACAACCCCACCGTGTACTCTACTGGCGGACTATATGGGTTGCGAGCGCGCCACCGCACTGATATTCGGGTTGAGGTATTCCTGCCATGCGTGCTGCCCGTCATGGCAACAATAATAATTGTCCGCCGTGAGTGCAAATACCATGTGAGCAGAGCGCCATCTTCACTGGTTCGATGGTCATCGTTTTCCCCATACCACACGCTTCATCGAGAACATCTATCAGAACGCCCTCTATTGGTACCGTATTCCATTCCCAACCAGAATCAAAAGACAAGAGACTACACAGAGCAGTTTGGGAGAGCACTTCGGCATGTACCGGCCTGAAGAATGACCCATCATCCGAAACATCATATGAACCAATTGCGCTCATTGGCCATTTTTCCCTACTATACTAGATTTTTTTGTTTTCACCATTTCTCCTCGTTCTTTCTTCTCCTCGTCCCTCCTCCTTCATTCCCGTTTCTACCTTCGATTTCGTGTGCCCTCCGATCCTTCATTGGGGAGGGTAACCCCCCTCCTGCCCCTCACCCCCACTGCTTGCGCCATGGTTCGTACCTGCTAAAAGCAACGATTTGTAAAAGTCGTTCCCAAAGGGGGGGTTTTCTTCTTAGTATATACTACGGTCTAATATTACCAACATATCTTTAGGCAATCCAGATTGGTTTTAGGGTCACCTTCCATATGAGTGAATTAGGCTGAGACGATGTGAACAAAGTCAAACGCCTGTTTCAACTTCAACAGGCTTACTGGGTTCGTGGGAGGAGAAATACTGGGATGAGACGGTGAACCTGTAACCTGTTTCATTCCTTTGAAAATGAGGCGTGCCAAGCCTGTATTATTTTTACGTGGTTCCAAAGGCAGACCACTGAATCTTTAGGTGGATCGACTGCCCGGATGATGCGAGAATGTAGGCCATGCCGCGTACATGACACTTTCTTGCCAAATCCAGAAGAAATGCCCCATAAATCAACTCCTCAAAATGGCACCCCGCGCGAAGCGCATGCATCACTGTCGTGCATTAAAGGCTGCATGATCTTCACTATACTCTATCGCTCTGCCAATATTTTTATGTACTCATAAGTTGTAAGTGAGTCTTTTCAAGACTATTAACCAATTATGATGAAATCACACCTCAATTTTACTCTGTGTTGCCCCAAATTGCATATGAGATGCTCGAATTTCAAAATTATTTAATATTTCCTTAGACCCCCCTCCCCCAGACTCCACTTAATAACATGGCCCCTGTCACCGTGAATCCCTGCCTACTTACACTGATTGCAAAGGGTGGAGAGCCCAAGAGTAGATTCATGTGATCTAAGCCTAATTGCTTCACCATGTTCGCATACAGAACTCATTCCATTGTCAATATTCTATTTGTATGTCTGCTTTCCAGTATAAGGTACCGTGTACATATTTATTATATCGTAATCCCATCATTCTTCTTCTTCCGACTTGCCACACAAAAAAAATATCGATAAGGAAATTCTACTCTGTCAAATTTAATCAAGGTCTGCCCAGATTGCATCCAAGAAGTTTCCAAAACCTATTTTTTTCGAAGACCCCTCCCCCATATCGGTACCATTTACAGATCTTCGGCAAATCAAGAGGTGACCCCCACAAGCCACCAAACCAAAACCCCTCGCTACGGGCCTCCATGGATTACAACGAAGGCTATGGTTTCTCTGTCAAGTAGGCCTACAAAATTACCGCTCTTGGCATGTTGACGCGTCACTTTCTTTCATTTCCCCCCCAGGCCCCAATAGTCTAACGGCAAACATCAAAAAATCACGCATATATGGAACAGTTTTCATTAGGCCTAGGGAAGACCAAAATTGCTTCTCGAGAACTGGCACATTCGTTTCACTCAGTACTTCCAATACTAATCTCTTGCGCTATATAAATTCATGGTGTAAAGGCAGCAGGCGCAGCACCGAGAGATTGGTCTCAAAATGGCCTCACCTCCATATTGGGCACACTAAGTACAATTTATGTGCCCCTCGACACATGCTGCTGCAATATTGTAAATAAACAGCTGGCCAAAAACCTATTATGACATGCAAAAAAACAACAGTTTTTGGTTAAAAATTGATTGATCACTTGTGGGGGGGGGTTCTGACACCGTGGGTATGCATAGATAATGTTATAATTTGCTACAACGAATAAAATGTTGCAACAAAACTGTATTATGAATAATTATTGACATGTTTTTAACAACATGAGACGAAAACATTTTAATAACGTAACAAATAACGGTCTGCTGTGTTTGCTGGGATGAAGTAAATGCAAAAGAGAATATGGAGAGAGATGTAGAGGAAAAAAAGATGAACGAAAAAATACCGATTAAACGAATAAAGGTCGTTCTCGAAAAGTCGTCAGTTCCAAATAGTTCACACCCCGGGAGTTCAATCCGTGTTTGAAAGCCCTGTTGTCGGCTGTTGTATCCTGATACTATGGTAAGCCAAAACCGAAAATGTGTTCTTGACTTCTTGCCTTTCCGGTCCCCTCAAAATATAGAACATGCGTGCTCGCAAGGGTTCCTCTGTCTAAAAAAGCACGATCTCGCCCTAGTTTTGGCTAATGAGAGGCCTACCTAATTAACCGGATTATTCCTGAATGTTGTGGGTTGAGAACTGTTACAAGCTGGGCGGCTAATCACCATGGCAACCAATAGAGGGCGCAGGCATGCAGAAGCCAGAGCCATGGCCAGACTTGCACTGGATTGAAGCCGCAAACAGATCCTCATCCCACTATTGTGGTCGATCGTGGCTCCGTACTGGGCTGGACGTTCTCAACTGGCCCTGAGCACGGATTTTTCAAAATGACAAAACTTCCGTGGTTCTGAGTCAGTGAAAGGTGCCTGAGCGCATTCTGTGTTGGCCGATCGGTATAGCTCCTTGTAATTGTGTGTGAGAAGTGAGGAGGAGGAGCGAGGAGGTACTGTACAGGCAACAAGGGTGTAGATGCAACAAGTGGAATATGAAGTTCAACTCCTGTTGAGTTTTTGATAGTGAGTGCAGTGTCGCGCGCGCTCTCTGTATAGGCTACACAAACGAATGGTCACCGCCCCACAAGAAGTAAGTCATGAACTCAGATCACGAGACTGAAAATATGATCGCACCTAAATACAGTTCAGTGTTTGAATGCACGGAAATAGATCAAGCAACTTCATTTAGTGTCCATCGACGGGAATAGGCCCAATGCCGGTTTACAAGCTTTTTTTTTAACCAAATCGGATTCGGATTTATGGAGTTACACACTGGACTGCTGATGTCGTGAAATTAAAAGGTAACTTCACTCCTCAGTTAGGCTAACGTTACTACAATACTACTACTACTAAGCTAACTTGCCTATCATAACTTCGTCTTGACCCTCTTTCCTTGCGTTTCCTCGCCGTATAATAACTTAAAATCAAGTGAACTGCAGTGTTAGTTTCCAAGTGTGCAATGTATTGTTGCATGTCAATAGGGGGTTAGCCTACTTGGAGCTCCGAGGTGGTCAGATAACTCAGGTCCGAAGGTTCAATATTATTCCGAACTGAACATCGCTCTGATCATCAAGTAGGCAGGGTTCAATTTGGTGATTCGTTTTCGATTAGCACTCTTAATGAAAATGGCAGACTTCCCAAGCCTTGTGTGTTGCCTATTCACAAAAATGCTATGCAATTGTCGGGATATGATTAGCAATCATGCCAATTTGGCTAGCAAACTGCTATGATATCCAGTTAAATTGAACTTGCAGGAAGTAGGCTAAGTTTAGGCCCCTAATTACTGTTCACAACCGCACTCACATTTCAACTAAGGCAGGGGCTTTGGCAGAGCAGTCCAGGACCATTCGACTCCCTAAATTCTAGATTGCTAGGCTATGTATGTTTCACCAAATGTTCTAGTTTCCACTGTACCAATTTAATGAAAGCCACCAGTTGCACGAGTAAAGCTGCACTCAAGTCCGTTGGCGGGGACGATAGGCCTAAATGTCGGTCTGATAGCAGGAATTTTTCACCCCTACTTTGTTAATGTCTGGACATTAATTCATCATGCATCCCTTTCTTCATTCGATCAATCTCACTCATCCGTGATACTGTGGGACTCGATCCTTGAAACTGGATGTTATTTTGAAGTTTGATACCTGGCAAGTTTTTTTTTCTTGTTTGATGGTTCGAAGTGAAAGGGGTTTGTTTTCTGAGGTTTCTAATTCCGAAGGTCCTCTATTCCAAAGGTTTTGTTTGGTCCGAATGGGACAGTTCAATTAGAACATTCAATGCTTTGTCCAACCATCACTAAAAAGCTTCAACATCTCCAGAGTTTGCAGAAAGACCAGTTCAAAGTAATGAATAGGGTTTTTTGTCATATATCATTTGGAAAGTTATGAGGGCTCAATGCTTGGCATGTACAGGTAAGTTGGCCATGATTAGGAGTACTTTCATTCCTATTCTTGGGTCCGGTGCAAGATCACTAGGGATAGGCCAAAGACCTCGAAACCCTACAAACATGGTAAGATTTTCAAAGGCAAAGTCAGCCAAATTAATACTCTTTTTGTTGTGTAATGTTAAAGAGATTAGTTCAGATCCAAATATCACTTTGTTCCAGGTTATATTAGCAGTTTGATTAGGGGTCTGGGGAGAATATGCCTTCTCAAATTTTCAAATAATTTGATATTCGGGGGCAAACTGGAAGCTTCTTATGATGTCATATCTCACCAAATTAGGGAAAAAGTAAACATTTTTCTTTTTCTTCCAAAATTGGTAGATATGATGTCATCAAAATGTTGCCAATTCACAAAATTGCCAACTTAGAGGTGATAAATTAATTTCTTTAAAAATTTTAACTTCATAAGATACCGAACTGCTATAACATAAAACAGTTTGATTGCATGATTTATCAATATATATCCACATAATTTTTTGGATTTTTTTGGCTGCACTTTTGTTTGCCGTTTTAGGAAAAGATTTGGTAGGGCTCATACTTGCCAGTTGGTGTGTAAGGTTGACCCATATGGCTAGATGTCCCTATTGTTTTTCTGGAGTCACATAGGTTCAAATCGCTCAGAAAAACCTTGTGCGCAGGATGTCTTTTGTGCACAACACGATGTGGAGTGCGAGGGCATCAAACTTTGCGATGTAGGTTGGCAACAGAGGGTGGATCTCCCTATTTATTTTTGAGTGATATTCAAAGACCAAGACAACCAGAAGGCAACTGACAGTCAAAGTCGGTCTGGGAGCCTCATGAACACAATAATTAGGCCTAATGCCAGCGAAGTGATAGCGGCTCGCGGGGTAGCCCCATAGACCTTTTCCTCCGCAAATAGCCTTTCGCAATGCATTGTGGTCCAGTTCAGGGGGCAAAATAAGGCAATCTCTGGAAGGCCATATGGGATTTTCATGCTGAAAAAATGATTGTTCTGGCGAGAAATAGTACATTCTAGTCAGAATTTTTCATGATAAAGATGTAGAGAAAAAAAACTGTTTTGTCAGGGACACATACTAAATTTTGAGAGAATATGCACAGAAACGGAGGGGAGATAATTAGAATTTACAAGTTTTTCCAATACACAAAACTGCCCCCTGAAGTAAATCCCATCATGCAACAAAACTAACCCACAGTGCACCACAACAATGCTATTTTGCGAAAAGGGATATCCTCATACTTATGGAGTAGATGCTCCCGTTGATTTGGTGTCGGTTCAGGTCACGTCAGGTTCACGAGGTTACAGTTCCAAACCTGATAAGCCAAACCACATCAACTATAGGCTTCTATTGGTTGATACACTTCGCTAGTGACTTCATGCCCAAAAGCTATCAAATTGTGTTCCACCTAACCTGATACCACACTCAATATTTCATCAAAGTTGGCCCTCGAGTTTCTTCAGGAAAATTCCTGCTAGCTGGCGAGCCTGACTGCCACACACACCCACACACAAACACAGATGAGTGATCACTGAGTGAACTTTGTGTTTCATCCTGACGCGAATAGGTTCATGCAGGGTCAATTGTACCATATGAGTTTGACCTTCACGTCCTTATTCACACTATTTTTACAGCAGTGGAAGGGAAGAGTGCACTTATTATTGGTCATTCTTGTCTCCACCCGGCATATCCTACTTCCTACTCCCCAAAATCAAGCCAGCTGTCAATTGGGACAGCTGCAATATAGGAAAGGGCAAGAATTTTTGAACTTTGAATTCCAGATTCAAGGTGCATGTGGGACCTTTTATGTGATGATCCGAGTTGAATTTGGTGTGTAGGTATATAATTCCAGTTCAGCATTTGTTACTGAAATTTAATGGTCAGAGATTTATAGGGTTAAGTCAAGTGGTGTGCCAGATTGGAGATATAATTAGTTTTTGTGATAGCGGTTAGACCATATAGTACAGCGTCAGCTTGTTATGTCAGGGATCATGTCTTCTATCTATCTATGTAGCTGTAGTTTGTCTGTCTGTCCATCTACCTACAAGATTTTCTGAAACTGTGTCATAATGGTCTTTGGGTGGTGGTCCATTTCAGCTGGTTCACAGGATTCAGATGCAACATCATATAGTGCTGTTAGAAGGTAAAACATAAACATCAGATTGGAAAGATGCATTTTACGACCCAAAAGAGTCAATCTCTGAGAATGTACCCAAAACTCGGACCCAATGTTTATTGAATTTCGGGGCATCTGGACCTTATAGAGGAAGGTCAAAGGTCATTAAGGGACCATAGGCCACTGTGTGAAATTTCCTTCTGGCCCCCATTGGCAGTCTTTTGTATGAATGTTGATCAACTTGGACACAATGTTTATTACCACCAGTTAGACATGTTTGACATTTGTGAAGGTCAAGGTCAAAGGTCATTGAAGGGGCATCAGAGGCCATTGGGAAATAAAGTGCGAATCACAGGAGATATATTTTTTCTCTAGCAGTAGCTCTAAAGCGTTCATTTGGCCGTGAATCTTTTGTCGAGAGATGACAGATGAGTAGTTGGACATGTCTTCTGCAGAGGCCGGTCCTCATGTCAGAATGAAGACCAGCCAGTCACGTTTTACCTACCACATGTCTGACCGCAGATGGTCAACACAGACATTAATCCCAAAGATTACATCGATGTATCTGCTCTCTCTTCTGCCTGTAAGGTAGCTGGCCTGATGACTTGAATGATCATTCATTATATCTCTGCATCACTTTTAAGTGTTAGGGATGAGAAATAACAAGGAAAAAGGACCTCCTTATATGAGTCAAAATTCATTATCCCCAAATTACTCAATCGCAAATGATGTCAAACTCAGAATGTGGAAAACAGCTGCATGGCGTTGTTGCCAAATTGCGCACGGAATTGAACGAAAAACAGCTATAGAAACAGTACGTTGCATGCTACCGTTACATGTACACGAATGGCCAGGCGAGTGACAGTTTTAAGTGTAGCACTCGGAGTAATAATGTACAGCTGTAGCTGTTCACGAACATAGCAAATAGTCCAATACTAGTACACTAGCCTGATTGAGTCGATCGAGTGCAGGGGATGCTGTTAGAGACAGAATGTGTGGTCGGGAAATACGGGGAATTTGAGTTATTGGAAACAATGGAAGGAAAAGTCACAGTTTACAGGAACATTGAAATATCACACTCGTGGAAAATTACATCCATAGTGTGATCGTATTCGAAGGACAAATGATCGTGCCACTGTGTGGAATGTTGTTGACTGATGGGTTGCTGCGGCGTATAGGCATATGTAAATCCCAACTGCTGTTATTTTCACGTTTTTCGACCGAGTGCATTCAATTGACTGGTAAGTGAGACTTTGCTTTTCCAAAGTCCTGTCAAAGAGAGGAAGTTAGGAAACATCTAGAAGCATGTTTCCCAAGCGGACTGTTGTGACGAGTTATAGTAAAACTCTCCTTCATATTCCAAATCATGCCTGTGAATGTCATCAGGGAAATGATACTCTAAGTTAAGGAGTAGCTTTTCCCTGAATCATCGCGGATAAAATCAGAACCAGTTCAGTTTCGCACCAATTCCAGGTTCTCATCATCCACCCTATGTGTGCCTTTTGACATTCGACTGCACGTACCATAATTCATATCCCAGTGTAGTGAATGAAAAAGGCAGACGAGAGAATTTCAGGGTAAATAGTCTACCTGGTGGCAACCCTTCGTGTCAAATGAAAGGTGATAAAATCGCTGAGAAGTTTTGTGAAATAGGGGACACCAGATTCGGGAACGATCGAGAATGCGACAAAACGCGATATAGGCCCCTACCCTAGTATAGTGTGCACTTGAGTTATGAACACATTGAACACTTGTCAAAGTTCTGTGGTCGTCGATTAAGTTCTCCCAAGGGACATACTTGTGTCGCCTCTAGCCGGTGTTTAGTACTGGAATTATAACCGGTTATAATTCACTCCACACACAAACCTTACGTACATAGTTCACGTGGTATTTATGAATCTATATAATCAAATTCTTTTTGTATTCCGTTCTAGTAGGTGGTTGTATGTATCACAGGGAAGGCTTAATTGGGAGTTCTGCTAATGCTCCTGAGTCGAACAATGGTCAGAACTGGAACGAAATGTGAAAACATGCCTATTTTTGATTCCTTGACAAAGTCGAGGAATCTATGCAGTCATGCCAGTGTGTGTGTGGTATGTTGTGGTGTAGCTTTTCTTAGGGGGGCGTATCAGGACCCTATTGTTTTTCGTATAGGTCAGGTGAAATTTTATCACAAAAAGAGAAAATTTGTGAAAAGTCAATAATTTGGACAAGTTTGGCTTGTGAACATTAAAACTTGACCCAACCTGGAGGGATGAAGTTAATAATGGATGTGGGGTTTGTTTTTTTTTTTTTTTTCCCCCCCCCCATTGGGAGGAGACACGACCCTATTGTTGGGGTAGGTCAGAGTCATCTGAGGCACCAGAGGCAACGTCTGAAAACCTGTGAACCGTACCAGCAATGATTGTCTGATCGGGTTCCAAATTTGGGTGGTAGCTTCTTATGGGGAGTACAGGAACCCCACTGTTTTGGTAAAGGCTGCGGGGTGTTTGAATTTTTGGGGTCAAAATGAGAAAATTTGTTGAAAAGTCAATAATTTGGCCAATTTGGCTTGTTGAAACGGTAAACTCGACCCACAACCTGGATGGATGAAGCTCAACTGGTATGTGCGTTCCCCTGATGAGTACATGAACCCTATTGTTTGGGGTCAGTAAGAGGTCATCTGAGGTCACCAGAGGTCAAAGTCTGGAAACCTTGTGAACACGATCAAGTCCAGAATGGTTGTTCTGATCGGTTGTCAAATTTGGTGTGCAGGCTTTTTTAGAGGAGTACGGAACCATTTTGTTTTTGGTATAAGGTTGGAGTTGATTTTGGTCAAAATAGATAAAATTTGTGAAAAGTTCAATAATTGGCCCAATTTTGGCTGTGAAACACGATTAACTCGACCCCAACTGGATGGATGAAGCTCATAAATGGTATGTGTGTTCCCCAGGATGAGGACATGAACCCTTATTGTTTTGGGGTCAGGTCAGAGAGCATATGAGGATCACCAGAGGTCAAAAAGTCTGAAAACCTTGTGAACATGAAAGTCCAGAATGGTTGTGTCTGATCGGTTTCAATTTGTTGGTAGCTTTCTTATGAAGTACAGGAACCTTATTGTTTGGTATAAGCAGGGTGATTTGATCCAAACAGAGAAAATTGTGAAAAAAAGTCAATATTTGGCCAATTTGGCTTGTGAAAAGATACTCGACCCCACCTGGATGGATGATGAAGTTAATACTTGATATGTGGCTTCTCCCCTGATGCGTACGAACCCCTATTGTTTGGGGTCAAGTCAGAGGTCATATAAGGTCATACAGCTGGTACATCTCCCCATTTGTCTTGTGTCTGGCTATACAGTAGGTTTCAGGACGAGTCAATGAATCACTATTAAGCCTTTTGGCTTTTGGTTCAAAATGAAAAAACAAATGTATATATATATTATATTTTAATCGAGGAATCTATGGATGCAACTGATAATTCAAAGAATCTTCAGTGAGCAGAGACCTAGTGGCGACAAAAAGTTGAGGACCTGAAAAAATTGAATGTAATGTCAAGGTTCATTGAATGTCAAATTTGTGGTTTTTATGAAAAAACGGAGTTACTCCGATGCATACACAAAAAGAGGTTCTCGACTCAATCGGCAAATCAAGGGGTAATATTCAAAGTGTCTCACATATTCAGGTAGTCACATTTCCTGGAATTGTCAGTCAGCCCCCCATCATCGCTTGCCCGGCAATGGCATGATTTGTAACAGTGTAACTGTGTTTTGGGATATTAGGTTTAAAAGCTGTGTCCGCCATCTCGGTCTCAGTCATAACCGTGCGTCCGCACCCGCGTTCCGACGATGAAAATTTTTGTGTCAATGCAATAACTTTAACATCAACATCGGTTGTTTGGACATTGTCGCCTGTTGGGTAAAATCTCGGATGATTGCTTTTGAAAGTGGGCCTTGTGCCATGACTTCTTGCCCTTTATTGTGAAGAAACTGAAATAAAGAATTATAACCGATTTACAAAAAAACTGGGTGGTGTGGACTTTCGATGGTTAAGAAAAACATGGCAATTGATTCCAGGGGACACCAGAGGGTCAAATTTGGGAATATTTAAAAAAAAAATTTACTTCGTCGTCAGAGTACACAAAAACAAGGTGGGGTGGGGACTTCAGTCGTTTCATGTGCCAAACATGGCGATTATTCGAAGGCAAATGGGAGGTTTGTTGCAAAAATTTTGTAATTTCCTGAACTTTGCCGCATTTGTGCATTTTAGAATGTGGCAAAATCATTTGGAATCACCGGCCCCTTCCTTGAGTCAGAGATGTCATATTTTTTAGATTCCTCAATAACAATCATCGCATTTCGTTGTTCAAAGTGGAGACATGCTGGTGATACGCCCGACTACGGGTGTATAGTTGTGTTGGGTGGAGGTGATTATTGTCATTTTGTTGGCACTGTCTTGGCGGGACCTTCAATCCATGGATCAGGAGGCAAAGGTTACAGGTCTATCTCAATATTGTTTACAAGCTGACAAGGTGAATGATGCCTGCAATGGTGTCATTATTAAGGTTCAGTGAGGTGTAGTATATATGGCTGTGTGAGCCCCGTAAGGTGAGGGTCTTGACCTGTGCTTGCCATCTGTTGTTGTCTCGCAATGCACTTTGTTTTTTAAAAGAGAGGACATAGTGGATCACTTTGTGTGGGTGTTGTCGGTCCGTCGTATATGCGGTTCGAGATATCCTGAACGTGAAGCGTCATGCTGAGATTCTTTGTGGCGGGGTACAGTGAAGGTTGCAATGTGCTTTCCGAATGCTAGACTAATTTGCATAATTTGCATATTAATGAAACATTGTCCGGAAAGCTCGTGTATCTTACAGGTAGGTAGGTAGGACTAGCGATCATACAGATAGGCTGAGGTACGGACGATGGTACAAGACTGAATGCCTGGACCCCACGGTACCCCCAAACCAAGATTGCACTGAGCCGTGGTGTACCTGCTGGGAATCGAGCAGGTACACATGACTGAGGGGGGAGGGGGGTGGTGGGACTGAATAACAACAGAACAGTCAGGTAGTTGACAACCAAAATTCAGTAAAGGAAATATTTATACTGGTAATGAGTTTCAACTAAAATACAAGCTGGGGACGTGGTTGTCAGCAATCACATACCTAAAGTGGAAATTGCTGTGTAATAATGAGCAATCTTCACATTTGATTACTTTATTCCTGATTTCTGTACTGTGTCTGTTTCCCTCACAAATTGATATCTTTCATTGTTACCCTTGAAATACAGCCCTTCTCCCATGGCACCCCCAAACTTTTTTCCCAGAGGCTATAATCTTGGCATGCCTAGGGACCTACACTGAAGATAAAAAGCTGGGACAAACCCCCCCCCCTCTTCCTATTCAATGTTGTATTGGGCCTTGCGTTTGGATGCACATTGAATCGATCAGGGAGAGGGGTTTGCAATTTTGTCTTATAGCATCTATTGGCCAATCGTCGCGCCACACAACTAGTAGCTCTTCATACAGGTCATTTCAAAGAGGTCACATGAGGTACAATTAGCATAAGTTGCTAAGTTTCTTACTGTCGTATTTAACAGAACTTGGACAATGTGGCCTACAGTTGGTTGGTTGGTCCTTGAAACAATTCACAAATTTCAACAGTCACTGGAAGTAGACCTGATAGGCCTGACAACAGTCATATCAGTTTCCAGATCAAAAACCGCCACAAGTTTGAAATTCGCAGAAAAAACCCAAATTGACCTTTGGTGACCTAGTTGAAATCAATGTCATGTTTACTACTTTCGTCCCCACCCCCAAGTTTCGGGTAAATCGACTTGTTTTCCTCATGTCAAACCTGTAAATAGGGGGCAGCAGACATGCAGTTATGCCCATTTTCGAACTCAATCTGAGATTTTAACCCAGAGCAGACCTGTTTACCAAGTTTCGAATAATCTAGGAAGGGTTTGAAGAGTTGATGGCTTTAATATTCCTGAATGCCTTAAAAACCTAATATCTCCTAAATGCTAGAGTGCTGCGGAGATATGATTAGCCTAGGTATGTGTAAGATGATCAATTGTTTTGCTGGTTGCTCGTATGATATTCAGTGTTAGTGGTGTAAATGGCAGTGCACCTTGCCTGTGCAATGTATCCATTCATGACAATCAAGCTTGAATATTGGTGCTGCTGCGCATGCACTTGTGTTTGTAGCTAGTAGTGGGCCGTGCCTTGTTCTAGGAGATGTGAGAATTACTGATTAATGTTGAACTCTACAACGGTTTTCAATGTTCATGCCTTTCCCAGAGACAACGCATATTCCCTTGCAATTTTCCTGCGTCAACGTCGACTACATGTAATAATTGTATTTGTATTATTCCAACACTCACCCTCTGAGTGTCCCGGGCCCAGGGTCGTGAAGAATCAAGCCAGTTCAGAGTTACAGCACTTGCATTGCGCATTTGTTGTCCCATTTGTTACAACTTCGACCGTGCCGTCCCCTGTCATAGGGTTTACTGTGTGGCTCCCTGTAGCTCGCCGAATTATCATTTTGAAAAATGCATTAAAATTTGTTAAATCAGCTGTTCCGCAAATAATAAGGAAATCTGTCAATTATACCCATGGAGACTATTAGGGTCACTAACAAACTATAGCAACCTTCATAATCAACTTGAATTATCACCACCCCATACCTGCCATTTCGGAGATGCCAGCCATCAACACCCAGCTCTTGTGTGCCGTACAGTTTACCAGTTAAGGAGATTTCCCATACTACGCCAGGTTCCCAAAATTATTAGTTAATTTCTACGCACGTGTGCGTATGACCATGACACATGGTCCATTTTTGCGGAATTTCTCGTTTTCTTTTCTTCTTCTCATATCAAATCTCAGTTTCTCCATTGAATTACTGTGGCGGATTGTCCAAGCAGTACAGAATTTTCACAAATGCCAGCACCGGGGGACGAACTGGCTATGCGTAGTGACCCTGGGTTATACAAGCTCTTGTGAAGGACTCTCTGCACTTTTCTTGTTCTCCAAGTCTTTGGTTTACTCGTGTCAACTATTGTAGATACTAGAAAGAGTCCTACTTTACACAGTTTGATATTGTTTATGCGTATAGTCCTCGGGGCCTAGTTCAGTCGTAATCCTTCCTGGGAGTGTTTTCTGCACTGAAAGGGATGACTGGATGACTGCAGGCGATGTTTGTGCATAGTCCTCATTAGAAGCAGATTCCAGGAGCCACCTGGTGAAAAAAATCCTCCTCTCATCGTCCTCCATTGAACCAGAGTTTGAGGATGTATCAGTCGGTTCGGAAGTTGACCATCACAAATTTTCCCCTGATCTGTGATTGAGGCTTGCGCTCCAGCATAAGAAGTGGAGTTTATCAGAAACTATTACTAAAAAGTATATAAACCATTGTAGCAAGCAAATTGGGGTTTAGTTTCAATAATATCTTTTTCTCAAGGTTTCGGCCAATTTAGCACTTCTTATTGTTTTTTTTCACATTGTTTAATGGTGATGTTTTATGTGAAATCAAATGCTTCTCCGCCTTTTTTGAATGACTTCAGAAATTTTCTTGATCACCTTTTTGATTCCTTGACGAAGTCAGAGGAATCTATGCAGCTCTGCACAAGTGTGTTGATGCATCTGTGCTGCCAGCTGTGAACACGTGTAACTCGGACCCACCTGGAGGATTAAGCCCCATACCTGGTGTGTGAGTTCCCATGATGCGTACATAATCCCGAGTGGTTTTGGGGTCAGGTCAGAGGTCCATCTGCAGGCCCAGAGGTCACATTGAAAACCTGTAAACACGAAACTTGATGAGTGCAGACTGGTTGGTCTGATCAGGTTGAAAATTTGATGTGAGCTTTCTACACAGGGAGTACAGGAACCCTATTTGTTCTTGACTATAGGTTGGGAGGAATTTTGGTAAAAAAATCGAGGAATTTGTGAAAAGTTGCAAATTTGTGCCGTTCACTCGCAGTCTCGCAGCGCAACTTGGCTTACTCAATACCGTATTAATTCTTATAGAGCGCACTGCTGGGGAAGGCAAACTCTGAAACATGCGCGTTTATTAGGACAATAGTCCTCACTGAACTGGTTTACACGTGTTGAGTGTGATACGTCAACAGATACCACAAAAGTCTAACTTGGAATGCTGAAGCAACTTTCTATATCTACGGACAAAGATGTGTGGCAAAATTTTGGCTGATAAATTGAGGCCGTTACTGCACGATAATTGTTAGTAACTTGTCCCGTCTGTGGTTATGTCATCAGCGATCATCTTTCAAACTTTTGATGTGCAACACTGCAATAGCACAGTGGGCTAGTGCGAATTTAAAGAGCCGTATCTGCCGTATGATACTCAACAGTTTCACTTTGATTAAACAAGTCAATTTCAATTCAAATTTCAAATCAATTCAATTCAAATATGCGATGAGAAAATACAAATTTTTAATCATGTTATTCGCAGTTGTCAGTGATAGAAGTGTTTGGAATCCCGTTGTCAGAGAAGAATTGATGTGTGAAAGACAGAAGGACACATGTGCATGACCGACCATGCTATGGCAGCTGGTCACGTGCCGCGAGATTAAAATAAAATTGCCAGTACATGTTGCATAAAACATTGTCGTAGGGGGGAAAGAGAAAACAAACGGCCACGGACTGGAAATACCAGCTAGGAATAGGTACCACGAAGCAGATTCTGACATAGCAAAGCTGGAAAAACTACTGGGTGTTGATGCTTGGCAACCCCAAAGGCGAAATGATGACCCCTTGCTCTACTTCCCCCCCCCCCCCTTTCAAAATCACACCTTGCATTTATTTTCTACCAAAGTAATCTTTTTCAGTGTACAATTAGTGTTCGACGCTTGACAACGTGTGTCTCTAGTAGGATTACAAAATCATATAATCTTGCAAAAAAAGGTGTGCTTCTATTAGGGCGTGGAG
The DNA here is from genome assembly GCA_026419785.1 of Sclerodactyla briareus. Classification (NCBI taxonomy): domain Eukaryota; kingdom Metazoa; phylum Echinodermata; class Holothuroidea; order Dendrochirotida; family Sclerodactylidae; genus Sclerodactyla; species Sclerodactyla briareus. Next base: position 196,307 of record JAODTK010005826.1, on the reverse strand, counting down.
TTTATTAGAAAGAATACTGTATGTCCAGTTTGGATAGTAACAATATAAAAAGGAGAGGATAACGAAAGCTTCAATTGGATTAAAGATCAGTGGGAGGGTTGACACGAATGCAAACAGAAGATACATGTTGCTGGTTAACTTGCTGTGTAATGAGAAATCACCAAGTTCCCAGGAAAACCATTGTGTGTTGTAGGAGTGTATGATACAGGGGAAGCTGTGTGTGCTATTTGTGGTCTTGAGAGTGGAGGGGAGGGGGGATTATGATTTTAATTATCAGAATAGGTGGATACTGGGATTCCTGGCAGGGTTGAACTGACACAGACTGTGTCAATGTGTCAGATGGACTTGTACCTAAAGAGCTGTGCTAGTTGGTTGCTGGATAAATTCCAATATACAATTAGAGAACACTCCCATGAGGATCAGTCGATTTTCTGCTAACACTTACGAGTAAAAAATTAGGCATTTAGCATTCAATGTTCCCGAGCAGTGCTCCTGTCAGGGTGATAACAAAATTCACTATCCACAATTAGTTGCCAACAATGAATACGAAAAAGTGCATTTTTTGAACAATTCAATTGACCAACACTCTACGAACTGCCAGAAAGGTTGCATTACATGAAATCAACTACGATAAGCCAGTTCGTGGTTGTAAGGCGTTATGCTACCACTGAACAGTTCGGGGAATTGACGAGATTCCCCCATAGCGATATCGATATCGGATTATTTTTAGACTGCACCGCGATTGAAAACGCAACCAATTCATCACATGTTTTCGGTTATTATTGTGATAAGTATGGGGGGGGGGAAACTGTTAAGTTGGTTGGCAAGATCTGTAATTTTTGGCAGGGGAATTTTAAGACGTTATGCACACCGTTGACTGCCATTGTTCCCTTTTGACCTCTCGACATATCATTAAATATCATTAAACTCTTAATCCTAACTGGCCTCAAACAAGTGATCCATCACTCATAGTAGAGCAGCCCAAGGTAACAGAGTATTGGGGAGTTAGTTCCATTTGGCGTCAGTTCAACTGCATGTCTTATTGCCATAACCCATGGCATTCCTCTCCACCTTGAGCGGGGATTAAAGTTGTGACAGACCACGATAGGACGCTCAGAGATATGCCCTCACCTACCTAACTAGCTACCTATCAAGCCCCCACCCCCACCTCCTTCCTACTTTCAGGAAATTTGTAGCAATTCCACTGCATTAAGTTTGAAAAACTGTGCATTAAAACTCGTTGTGTGATCTTAGTAGACGAAATTATGTTTTCAAAATTCCAGGTCTCTTTCTTTCCTCTCTTTCCATCAGCGGTGCCTTAGACAATATCTCTGGTTTAGCTGTTGGATTTCCCCCCAAGATATGGCTCGTTTATGGCTGATACCCTGTTGTGTCTTGCTATTGTTGGGACCATCATGTTATTTAAGACTAAAAGACGTTGAACCCTCGAGCTTTAAGGCCAAGGTGTTTTTTTCTTCAGTCATGGGGTCATCATACGGCTGCCTCTTAATTAGTACCATATGACTTACAGTAGGGCACCATCGGAATGATGGTTTTGCTCAAGGCCAAATGGGTTGATTTTTTACCTAGGTTTTTTTCGCATATGTGGAATAGTGCGAAGGGCACTGAATTCAAGCGGACTATTAAAGCCCCGGATATGTCTTGATTCACTTCATATGGCCACTCAGTTGGGTTGGGCTGCTGCAGCTAGGATGGCGCAAGCTGCTAGTGGTACCTCAGGGAGTAGGAAGGATGGACAGACCCAGGTCTGGTCGCCTGCCCGGAGGAGGCCAGGTGATGGTAGCGGCCGGTAGATGCGGCTAGGTTACAATCCAGGCTTGTGCCACCACGTGAAAAAACAAGCGTTCGGTGATGCACGGAAAAACCTCAGTGCGGACCCCAAAATACAGTGTTTTGCAATCGGACTTCTCATCGGGAGTTTGTGACTCGTTGGTGGAAACGAGTAACTGGCCCAAGCCCAATTCTCAGCCTGTCATTTTAGAGCTGAATATTTAGGAACACATGCATGATTGTGTTATATTGTTATGTTAGTACCGCTTTACTCTCAAAAAAAAAGTCAAAGTCAGCAATCACCGATTGTAGTACCATGCTCCCTTAAGTTGTGGCCTACATTATTCACTTACGGTTAAATAAACTTCGGTCGTCAAAATTTATGCCAAGGATCAATAACATTCTGTGGCCATGTAGAACGGACAATTTACGCCTAATTGATCTCTCGTCTATAAAAACTGGGTTATTGATTCGATGTCGGCTGTCGGGGTTGATTAGCATCTTTAATAGCAGTCGGACCTTACTGTATACTGTATGAGAAGGCGATCGGTATGCTGACCGAAATAGCTCTCTGCCTAGTTGCCTATCTCATACCAGGACGAGAGAAGGACGTGAAACAGATTTTTTGATCAAAAGATATAAAGAGAAAGACTGGAAGAAGGGAGCAATAAAACTCCCATGGTATACTATTAAACTGCTAATCAATCACTTAGGAAAGCCAAGAGAAGTTATGGTAAAACATGGCACAACCATTTAGGGGGAGGCTGGTAAGTGTGTGATAAAGTAAACATTCAGTGGGACTTCTAGGAAAAATTGCAAAGGCTGTATATACACCAGCTCTTTGAAGGCCCTGACCTACAAATGGAATTTTTTGTTGTTGTCTCGTAAACCCCTTGGCCATGTCCCCCTCCCCACTGGCTACCCCCACTACTCACTCATGGGGCACATGCCAGGAAGGCAACAGCAGCATCCACCCGCCGCGTCCAATCGCCTGAGCTCCTCTGGGCCTGGGCCTGGCTCACCCCCACTCCCTGAGGTACCACTCGAAGCTGCGTCCAACCATGAGCTCTGAGGGCATCCTGGCGGTCGGCCACAACCCACTGGTTCCTGTTCACACAGGACACGGTAGGTTGGATTCTCCGCCGGGAATTTTGTCATGTGCCCAAATAAAGCGCAGTTGGCGACCGCGAATCAGGCAGGTAACCTTCACCCTCCCCGAGAACCCTGGCATTTGATACGTGATCCTGCTAGCAGTAACCGAGGATGCGGCGGAGTGAGGTGTAAAATTAAAAAAATCGCCATCTTGCCCACGTGTGAGCGTCCCAGTCTCACTAGATTATAGCAAGACGGAAGCACAATAGAGACAGAAACGCGGAGCTTGGTTCGTTTGCCCTCAGATAAGCTATCAACCACAACTAGACTAACACTTCCAGTGATTCATGACTCCATATGCCAGCTAGTCCAAGGCGTCTACTGAACTCGGGCTCGCATGAAGCAGAGTCCCACTATTGACACTGCTGAGGTAATCAATTGACTTGGTCAGACCCGCAGTCACGTCCAAGAACTTAATTCAACAGATAGTGATGACAGGGGACCGGTAATTTTCAAGCTCTTGAGATTCAGTTTGTTGTAAAGATTGAACGAAAAAATGTGATCTTCGGTATTCAATGATTTGCAATCGCAGTATCTCATATAATAGCTGGTGGTACTAAAATGTTAGTAGATACACCGTGGGTCTCCTCCATCTTGTTGGATCGCAAGCCCGCGCTGAACGCTTTTCTCATTGATTTTGATATGATGGAATTACAACCCTTAAAGAGGGACGATTCATAAAGAGAGGACTTCAATCTTAAAGGCCAATGGTTTTTTTAATTACTTTAGTTTGGTATTTCCTATTTTTTACATTATGGAGGCCAATCCCCCAGAACCAGCCTTCAGCAAGGTGCAAGTGTGCACTGCAATCAGGCGAGGCAAAGATTTGCCTGTGACTTCACGGTGGGAACTGCAGATCCCCGTATACAGTTTCAGCTCCATAGCCTCCCCCTTTGCAGCCTCGAAGCTACCCGTACTATAACTATGAGTAATCTATATACTGACTGATATAGAAAACTACAGATCAATGAAAGACTTTAGCCAACAGCATACATATTCTATGTTTATCATTAATTGGTGGACGGACAAGACAACTCTGACTTTTTCAACTGCCCGTTTCGTAACTTCAACTGACTTTTTCCAATTTGTCAGCTATCCTAACGTCAAAATGAATGACTCATATGAGTTTGTAATCTCCTCAATTGGCCAACCATTCCCCCAATGCTTGATAGCATAGGTTTCAAGGGACTGACCTGAGACGAGAAAGTGAACTCTGACTTAATATTCCTTAGCTCTCCTGTCATGTGGCTGGCAGTTACGGATATACGGGAACAAATATATTATCTGTTGTCCCTCTTCTGTTCTACTAATCCCTTGGTAACTGAAGGGGAAAGTATATTTTGAAAATTTTCATCTGTTTTAGCACCTTCAGTTTAGCATATTATTGGGGGGGTTATTCTTGGAAGTCCCTCTGTTGTTGGGATTAACCAGGTGCACACAGAGGTCCATAAACAACAACAGGTTCTACGGGACACAGACTTGTTAACAGGTCAGCAGGGCACCTGGCCCAAAATGCTATCATTGCCATCCCTGTCCAGTTTCTCCAACAGCTCCCCATACTGTATTTGATATTTTGTTCAGTGTTTCTTGGTCTACTTCACTCCTCAAACCTATCTCACAGTTACACCTTGCCCCCCTTGCCCCTTTTCATTCTTGCCCTTAAGACAATTCTTGTTTTAGCCCTTCTTGAACCTGGATCGTGACCGATGTCTTCATCTGTCTGTACAAAAAATATGCAGACTGACTGACTGAAGTAATAATAATAGTAGCGATACCAAACACCCGAGAGTACGAGTGTGGGTGTGGCGCACTGCAGAAATTCTGTGAGTGGTGTATATAAAGCAGCAGGTAATGTGGAATATCAAGTATCATCGTCCTAAGACAAGACTACCCCTTTTCAGCCTACTAGTTCTTATTCTGGGGAATTGAACCCTATCTCAACTGGCGAAAGAGAGGACGATGGGGTTGCCGGTTGAGATAGGATTCAATTTTGCCAGAATAAAACTAGTAGGCTAAAAGGGGAGGGGGGCATGGTGTAAATTTGTTCATAGACCCGAAGACCAGGTAAGTTTTTGAGAATCTTGAGGGTGATACAGCAATACAAGTCCCAATGTAATCAAGCGGACAGGAGAAGGTGTGCATGCACTGGACAAGGAAATACGATAGGTCCATGGCTAGTAGTCTGGCAGCCATTGAGACGTAATCACTGTCATTGATGTTATAAACAGATTCTCCAAGGGTATTCCATTCTAGACTGTTCTTGGTAAGAACGGAACCTTATAGCAGTCTTTGACGGCTGATATTAATTTGAGAGCTCTGGAGGTGTGATGTCAGAAGGACCAATTGCCAGAGTTGTGAGGTTACTTATAGGAATCGAAACATGACTAGTCAATGCCTCATAAAAACGATGATCTTTGTCTGCAAGAGAGTGCAATCTCAACTTCATCATATCTTTAACAGCCCCAGGGGACTTGGATGTGAAGTTGGACAGGCAGAATCTAGCAGCTCTAGGCTGAAGTTCCATTCAGCCTTTGAATATTCAAGAAAATAAGCATCAATGATATTGAAAATGAATGCCATCGTTCGATACCATACTAACTACGAGAAAGAACTTCAGTATAAATTACAGCACTCAAATCATTTCTATTCTTGAGAAAAATGATGGTCAGTCCGCACACTATCAAAGGAGATGGCCGGCTGCAACAAATGTATTTGTTTTGCCACAGGGACCTCCTCTCCACGAAATTACAAATTTGACCCAATACTATCGTTCAACAGATTTTTCCCAATTGTAGTTCATGTATCAGTCAATACAATGGATTACCACAGTATAGGTTGCTGGTGGCTGGAAAGGAGGACATGAAATAAAGACAGAATTGAACTTTGATCAAATTTAAATTGGAATCAGTGTGCATTTGTCTGTAGTGTAGTGTGACTGTATGTTGCACTGTGATTGGGGCAACTCGAACCTGTAGTTGAATGTAGGCCAAGCAGTATGCATGAAGCGGTGATACATGATTGTAATAGATTTAGGTGTGGGCACATATCGTGACCAACTAGCACACAGATCTACAGGAAAAGAAGCAGCAAATTTATAGGCTAGTAACCTGACCCCATGACCTTACTGAGTTTTATTGCAGTCAGGGGCAGGTGTACGCATACATTGGCCTGACTTGACCATGTTGAGACAAAACTGCCTAAGACTAGTCCGTTCAGATCCGGCCTCCGAATTGTTGTGCCATCAAAGCTTATTTTTATTGCCTTCAAAGTTGGAAATTTTTATGTCAGTCCACGCGAAGCGACACAAGCTATGATACCCCCAGGAATGTCTAATGATATAAACGAATCCACCCTAGCACAATTCACTCAACTACACGATATAGAAAGGCGTAGCCTTCGATGTATATCAATTCAAATCTGGGACAAATGAATTAAAGTTCAATAATTTTGTAGTATCCTTCAGAAAGAAGGGTACATAATATTTGAAAAGCTACTAATAATATCAAACTGTAACATGTATTCAGCTAAATTTTTTTATGTATGTAGGGGTTGGGGTATCCTAAGGAGAGAGGGGGGTAGTAAGGGTGGGGTGGGGGTGTAGCGCATCTTCCATTTTACGGTTAGTTGTTTCTGTTAGTGTCAGTTCTCTTGTTAGTGTTACTGTTAGTGTATACTATATACTATATTCATTATTTATTCTTTGGGAGGGACTACTATCTTTACTTCTATGCTTCGTTTGATAAATTATGTTCACTGTATTTAGACGGAACTGAAAAACCAAATTAACTGAATTGAACTGTTCCTCCACGGCTAATATTTATATAGGATTGATTCTTTCTCCATACCTAGCTACCATAGAGAGAATGTACTGTGTATACAGTCCCTGATCTGTATCCATTGAAAAGTCTAGTGCGATTAGTTCTGTGTACAGGTCAAGAACTTGCATACCTATGAGTACGGAGTGGTCATCAAATGCAATTCTCTGACAGAATAAGTGATGAACGCTTTCTGCCCCTAGTGTCATAACATAATGTTGATTGGACGGTCATAAACGGAAGTACTTGATCTAGCGAGTAATGCTGATATATGTGTTACGTGATGTGTAGAATATTTCATTGAGCCGCAGTAGGACTGCACCGTCTTAACCCGAGATGTACTTGAAAGCCACTGGTCATGTAAATATGGCTTGACTTTTGGTTGCTTTCTGTGAAAAGCGAGCTGTGAAAAACTCTCATACATGTTGAGAAAATAGTACTCTATATTCTCTATATTTTCCCCCTAGTATCACCATGGCAATGACCCTTCCTATTTTCCATTTTGTTTCAACAGAGTTGAGTTGTATGCTGTACCATGGAAGATGAGGGGGCTCACCCACGCCATAACAGCTCCCAGCAGTTATCCCCACGGTGGGGGTCTCAACCACGTTTCCTATCCCTCCCATCAGGGTGCAGAGTACAACACCCGTCCCCCCTCGAGCTCCAACCCCACCCAGCCCCTCCAGTCAAGCAGGCGCGGTGCCAGAGGAGGGTGTGCACCTTCGAGGCCACCCCTCTGTCCGGCGTCATCAAGGAGGCCCCCGGGGGGAGCAGGAGAGAATTAGAAGTACACAACGCTTGAGCCCGTCAGAACCAGACAAGACACAACAGCACAGCAGAACATAAGTACATAAAGTGGCAAGTTGGTCGCAAAGGAAAAATCTTGGTGGAATTTCATTTAGTGGTAATTTGCCGAGTCGGAAGTTTAAGAAAACATTTTACACATCTTATATAGAACCATGCCAAAAATGGAGCCTTCATTTCTGGTAAGGTGACATAAGGATGATGCAGTGTTCCAATGAGGTCGGTTTCAAGGGGCCTGTTCTCTCTAAAAATCTTCTGTACGCCCCCCTCCCCCCCCCAAAAAAAAAAAAAAAAACTACCTTCAGGAATGCACATATTACATAGTAATACAATACATCTTGGGTTTTAATCCCTCATAACTTCGTTGGTTGCTCTTGTGAAAGCCTGTTCATTGCTTATCCCAAGCAAAAATCCCCAAACAAAAGTTCCCCCAATACCTACATGTATCAACAATAACATTAAGAGATGGGATGCTCACTACTGCTCAGTTGGGGGAATAGACGAGATCCCCCCCACCCTCCATAGGCAAGATCGTTAAGCTTGTTTTAAACTGTCACCCTTCTTCGATAACGCAACCAATTGTCCATGTTTTCGAATGTCATTGTTGATAAGTATAGGGGGGAAATCTGTAAAGTTTTGTGTCGACAGGATTTGTAGCAGGGGAGTTTCGAAAAGATGTTTCGCCACACGGTACGTTAAACGTGAAAACTGCCCCCCTTCCCTATAGCCTATGACATATGAATCTCAAGAACTGTAACTCTAAACTGGCTTAATATTGGTTCTGTTCTCAAAGAGTGCTGGAAAGTTTGAAGATGGGCTGAAATGATGGAGCTATGGTTTATACCCTGGAGCTGTTTAGTGGTGAGCATGCAGACTTAACAAGTATATGTTCACGAAAAAACAACTTTTCATCATCTTTGTTGGGAATGGTATCAAAAGAATCGAATGGTCTCTGAATCGCCAAAAAATGACTTCAAAGTCTGTAAAATCAGAATTTTTCACCTCTACAGAGGGTCCCTCGTGAGTTACCGAGGGACTTTCTTGCTAGATTGCCATGAACTTTTCATATCCAACATGCCGTGTTCAAAAGATTGTTGAACATAGCATGCCTGAAAACCAAGCATGCATGCAAAGAGTACGCGTGTTCCGATTTTTGCGCGTCTGAAGTAGCTACGAAGAATCAACGCACGCTCACGCGTTTGTTTCTCTGAAGTCAGGTTTTGTGCACAATGTTTGTAAGCGCGTGGAATGTAAGGAACGAGCTTCTGCCCTATGATGCTTCTTTCTAGAAATTTTCAATGGCGGTGTGTCGGCCAATTGCAGTATTATAACTACTTTGGCCAATAAAAAGCAGTAAATACCATAATCAAGTTGATTTTTTGGGGGATGCATTCTACACCCGTAACGTAACCTAAAACTACGCCCTCAAATGAATTTAAAGGAATTCATTTGTGGACCATTGTCCATTGACCTTTAACAACTGTGAGAGGCTAATTTGTTACATCTTACCATACCTCTCTCCTTATTCAGATCATTTCTCCCAAATCCATCCAGAGTTTTTGGAACAGAATTTAAAGCATTCATGGCGGGTTTGTCAATGGCGAGTTATAAGGGTATAAATATTGACAGCTAATGTACGTACTTAGAGCAGGACCTATCCCGTATTTCTTCAACAAATCTACCTGTCATTACTTGGTTGGAGGAAAGGTGCCAATAATGAAAGGTGGCCATGCATGGCGACTTCACCTATTGAAAGTCTTTTGTGTTGTATTAAGTTGTGAAACATAAGTGTGGCGATGCATTCCCTCCCCCCATGCTAGATGTTGTGGAGTTGAAGGAAACTCAGGCCAAATTAATACTCTTCTTGGTGTTATATTTTTAAAGGAATAAAACATCATTCGATATCACTCACTTTGTTCCAGGTTCATAGCATGTTCGGTTGGGAGATAAGGCTTCCTCAAATTTCATACAATTCGCTGATTTTGGGCAAACTGGCAAACCTTTTGTGATGTCTATCTACCAATATAAGGGAAAGAAATATTTCTAACACTTCTTTACACTAGGTAGACCCCTATGACTTCACCATCAATGTTGCCACTTGCCGACTAGCAGTGATATTTAGAATCTTTAAAACTTTGTAACTTCATAACTGAAAATGCTATGAAACATGAACCCAAGTTTGATTGGCTAATTTTCAATACACAATCATATGACATTTAAATATTTTTTGGCTGGACTTGTCTTTTAAAGACATGTTGTAGAGTGACAATTAGTTATAATAGTCAGGCCTATAACTTGAACCATTTTACTGCATCCATAATTTTATCCCCACCAAAGTTTGGCCCCTCCCCAACTTTCAAGTGTGGCTGCAGGCCTGCCCTCTTCCACGCGACGGCCTTTTTGTCTGGAGGGCAATTCAGTTTGCTTAATACAGAGATTATGTCGCTGTAAGCTTGGCAGTGGGAATTTAGATGAAGATGTTTGGTGGTGAGATAATGCCTTACCCTAAAGGGAATGCATCCTCTCACCATGATAGGGTTACCATTTCGTGAATACCAAATGTTGTCATGTTAAGTTATAAAAAAACTTAAATCAGATTGCTGTATACAATTGTTTAGGTGTTTAAAAAAACCAAATTGAACCAATCAAAATTTGGGGATTTTCTCAACATGTAAAGTAAATTTAGCTGACTTACATTGTCAAGCCAAAGAAAGATGGAGTACTGTATGAAAAAAACAAAAACAGAACTAAATCAGAATTGTTGAGATTTTCTTACATGTACTGTGAAAGTAATAGAAGACAACCTACATTTTTTTTACTGTTCTGCCACACTGGAAAGTTTTCAGCTTTTTGGTGACCACGCCAAAGATTATAGCATAGGCATAGGCTGTACTGTAGGCTTTTAAATTGGCCACTTATTTGACTGACCTGCCACGCTAAAGATCAGGGTGCACACATCCACATCATTGTTTTCCACAATGGCCTGTGTCAACATATATTGTAACAACATTATGGCCAGTAACAACATTATACACGTACAAAGCCTAGCCTATTCATTCACTCAAACTTCTATTCTACTACACATATTACAATAAATTGTAGTAGGCCTAAAGGTCGGATAGGTAAAACAAGATAAAATTTTGGTTGACATAGGATTAGGATAATTAACCCGGCATTTTAAATAAATTTAGCTACAAACAACCTAGTAATTTTATACTTTCAGAACTTAAATGAACAAAGTTTCTTCCAAAACCTAGTCACACTCGAAAGCCTCTCTACCTTAGTAGGGCACCTACATAGTTAATGTGATGCAGTAAGTCAATGAACCTAAGCCATAATCAATGTGACTTTTGCAATATTTCACACAATCAATGTTCACACGAATCCTTACCTAACATCAGTTAACATCCGGCTGGTACCCGTAGCCAATAGGAGGACTAGGTAGGCCTTAAGCCTAAGTATACTGGGCAATCGTAAGTCGCTCAGAGCGTATTTTCAATGATAGAAAACGTGCTTTTGTTTGAATGTCAACAATACCTGCATCAAATTATTCCTAAAAACACTCCATTTCACCGGATACATACAAACCAGTTAATTATTCACTTTTGTTTTGTTTAGTAAAAATTCATGTGGCAGGGCTTGATCAGTTTCGTTGAAAACAAACAAACGATTCTAATTTTGACATAAAATCACAGAATCCAATAACATATTACGGTTTGTTGTGTTTGTTCGTGGGTTTTCCGGGTACAATCAAGCCGCAAGGTGTTCCATAAAAATGCATCATGGAAAAGCTGTTTAGAATGATATGGGGAAAAGCTGTCTGTGAACGGTTCTGCTACCTGGTGATCGACTCACGATTGGACCACTAACTTAGGCTATTGTATTGTGCAGCAGTTCTTCTATTTGTAGAATGCAGTTGCAGCGAATTTTGATTTTATTCATTCGATGGAGACAAAATGTTCATGAAGGACGATGATGAGCAATCAATATATCTAGTAAGTTTTATTTATTTGATAATTGGTTTTGGTGTTTTTTATTATCAACATCGGCCTAGGCTCTTCCTAAGTGATCGACTAAAGATTGCCCAATTATAGGCCTAGCCTAGTACTAGCTCAACATTTCAGATGTACTAATATCATACTCGTAGTTTACAGATTGAAAATGCTACTCTTTCTTAACAAGTAAAATGCTGTATTTTGCAAGCTGAAATTGATTATTGAAAAATTGGTCTCCACGAGATGGGGTGCGATAGTGCTGAGGCCTATTTTATTCTTGCGGCGGACTTGTATTGCTAAATTTGTAATGTTAATTTCCCTGTCGCCTTGGCGCAAGCTGGGGAATACGCCTAAAGTTAGCCAACCTAGTTGCTGACTCGTGACGTGTGTATTCTGTGATTGTGTAGGGAGAGGAAATTTCGCAGTCGCGAGTTACGACAAGGCAAAGCCTGCACTAGCCGGCTTTAGTATATGTACTAAAGCCTGCGTTCAAAACTCGGGGCCTACATCATACATGTAGCTACTGTAGGCCTAGGCCTAGGTGTTTTTTAGGCTAGTGCTAAACGGCCAACTTTCAGTTCAACTTTAGTTTCTGACAAGCTTGCATTTCAATTAATATTCCCCAAGCCAATATTGTAGTAAGAAAAGGTTTAGAACTTAATCATTCCCCATATTGGTTGTTGACATGTGAGGATTACCCAAATTGACCGCCACAATGAAATAGAGCCCAGGTCTCTCGTAACTGTTTACTTTCGTCTGTGTTAAGTTGTGGAGTGTGTTACGAGTTGCCACTCGAAGAGATATATATATTCATGCAGATTTTCCATAGCAATGTTGTGCATGGGCCCAATAATAATAGGATCGCCAAAATGAGCCCTGTGTTGGATCACAACTCTCAACAAGTCGGATTTGTTGTTGTTCTCGTCAATATGACCTCGGGCTAAACAAGTCGGACTTGTTGTTGTTTTGTCAATATGACCTCGGTCATCCTGGGGAAGTGCGTCAGTGACGTCAGGAGAGAGTATGACAGAAAATCCTCATTTTAGCCACATTAAAGCTTTTCCCGAATGTTTAAATCATTTTATAGACCTGAATATATGTGAGGTATTCCATGCGTCAAACGCAATCAGAGCAGCTGTAACATAGTTAAATGGGCGTTTCAAACCATAACCATCAGCCCGGTTACTAAAGGAATTGGATGTGTTCCGTTAAGCTTTCGTCGTGTGTGCCACCTTACGGTGGATTCCGGGAACTTTGCGTCCAGTGCTTCCCCCTACTTCACATGGAGTGATCACAAAACATTCCTTCACTTGATAGTTTAAACTGTCTCGTAGTATGAGTTGGGAGTCTGGATTGCATGCAACCGGGTGACCTCATCCAACCCTTTCCCTGAAAGTTGGCCTGATTTTGCTTGACCTGGGGTTTCTGGCCAGTTCTACACATGACTTGATAATGTCAAAACAGAGGAGGCCCAAGTTCTTTGCCATTCGATTCCCTTTGGCCCCGACCCCGGATGACCCCCGCAATCATCGGAATGTGTGGAGGGTGGGAGCACGGAATGAAAATTTGACCATTGTTAAGCGCAGAGAGTCTCGACCCTGTCCACTCATTCAGTAAATCTTTCCAGGCTGTCACACTCAGGCCTGTGGAACGGTATTTAATATAATGCTGTACTCCTGGGATTGTGTGGAACCTATGGCAGGTGGTACTACTAGGCTGCTTTGCTGGCTTCAGAGACCACTCAATAGTTTACTGTTGCATAAAGTTGTTTGACAACTGGGTATTGACATCATTCTGTCCGGGTGCACCACTAGGTGAAGGTGAACCCATGTAGAGTTCCAGAGCTGGTATTCTATGGGAGGGGGGGGGATTATCTTCATTATGTAGTGGGCCAATCATTTTCATGGGGGAGGAGGAAACTATTGTATGACCCTCCACTGGAAGCGCCAACATAAATAGTACTAAATACTGTGACTGGTGGATTGGACCTTTTCTTGTTTCGAAAGAAAATTCTACTGTTACCAATAATCCTCTCCAACTCCTGGCATAATTTGACTCAAATCACGGCTTGATATTTGTGCCTGTTTGAGGGATGCACTTCTATACAGTTGCCGCATGTTTGAAAGAAAATTCTACTATTACCAAGAATCGCTTCAACTCCCTGGCAATAAATTTGACTCAATCAAGCTTGCTATTTTGCTGTAGGAGGGGATGCACTTCAAGACCGTATGCAGCCCGTTTGAAAGAAAATTCTCTATTACCAAGAATCCGCCTCACTCCCTGGCAATAAAATGGAATCAATCAAGCTTGATATTTTTGCCTGTTGGAGTGATGCACTTTATACAGTATGCCGCATGCTAGCTTACTGAAACTGCCCGAGTCACTTGTCCAATTATTGTACCCAGATTTCATTCCATATCTCCATCTTCATAATGTGGGCAAAATGACCACATCCAGAGTCAGCTTTAGTGCAGTGACTGACCATGTTAGCAAAGTTTTGCAACAGGAGTTACTGTTAAATTTGAAAAGATGCGCATTTGAAAGAAAATTCTTACTATAATAAGAATTCTATTCAATCCCTCGGCAATAAATTTGACTCATCAAAGCTGAATTTTTTGCCTGTTGGAGGTGATGCACTCATCATAAACCCCAAAAGCATGCAGTATGCTGCCTTACCGAAACTGGTTGCATTTGTCATGTGTTAGCGCATCACCTGTACCCAAGGACAGGGTGAGTCAATTGTCAATTATTGTACACGGATTCATTCCATATCATTAGATTTTTTCCCCCCTATTATTAATCTCCAAATTTGGGCCAAAGATGGCATTCCCCAGAGTCCAGCTTTGGGTGCAGTGACTGACCATTCTAAAAGTGATTGCCAGATGTGAGCCACTTTACAATCTGAAGATGACCCTATTTGCCGACTGACCATTTTTGCTTAGTGTGCACATGAAGTGAGTTGCAGATGATCCCTTGATAGTCATAGATGATTTAGACCCCTGGCTACCATCTTCAATGTTAAACAGGTTCTCAATCTCACCTGACCTTAGTTATTCTGGCTGTTATGATACCAATGTCAGTTAGGTCCTAGAGCAACACAAGGATTCGGGCTGGTCTTCTGTTAGATAAGGCCTAGAGATGGAGAGAAAATTCAGCCACATGATACAGGGAAAGGGTTCAACATATACCGTTTGTACCCAGTCAGCCATTCACTGTGTGATATACGATAGGCCTAGAGCTATTGGTCTGCAGTGGTTTCACTCTTGAATAGTGTACAACTGCAATTTAATAAATCTAGTGAAACCTTCTGTTACATAGCAATACTTCACGTTAGAACTTTGCCCTGCCTTTGTTGTGAGGCAGATGAGGGCGGGGGGGCTGAAATCTCCAGAGATTAAAAATGGGCACAAGAAAGGGGTAAAGAGCTGCCTAAATTTCCGGCTGTATGTCCCAATTGTGGCCCAACTGTATTTAAACCGTGTTTAAAACCTGTCCTGCACTAAGCAGTATGTTTGAGGATGGCACGAGAAAGGGGTAAAGAGCTGCCTAAATTTCCGGCTGTATGTCCCAAGTGTGGCCCCACAAAGGTATGTAAAACAGTGTTTGAAACCTGTCCTGCCATCTAAGCCAGTATGTGAGGAAGTGTTTAGACTATTCGACTGTCTTGAACCAACAAGAGTAATGATCAGGGAGTCTTTCATCTGCCATATAAGCCATTTCATGGTTACAGTCATCAGATGGTATTGCTAATGTGTCAAATGATATATCGTAATATCGAGGCTTATCGTAATACATTGTAACTACTTTGCTGATGAGGGTGAATGTTGATGTATGGCAGATTGAGAGTTTTAAAATTCTCTCCTTAACCTTGGATCTCATACATTCAATAGTACACAGTGCCCCCCTATATTTAGTCTGCTAGTCATATTCTGGGAGATTGCTTCCATATTCAAACGGCCACCCTATCGTTTCTCTATTGCCAGAATCTGACAGTAGTAGTTCCATTATGGCAAAGATTGAAACCAATATATAGTATAGCACACAAAGTGGCTCTACCTCCTCGTTTTCACAGATTTTGAAGAGAAAGATCTTGAAGTCCTCATAGAATCTTCGTAGAATACTTGGAACATTTCCAAGACGGAGTTCGTCCTTTTCTTGTGTCAGTTAACGTGAGCAACCTCATTTGCAAATTGACATGATTATGAAATTTGATACTTTTCCTCTCCTCCCTTTGCTAAATCTCTATCTATTTCTCTGGTTTATTTCATGTGAATTCATCGTGGACCTCAGCAGCAGCTCCGGTCTAACCCAGGTATCCATCGCTTCTAACTTCCCCGACGCCCATCTGTACAATCTCCAGCATAACGATTTACCCCTCAGATTCACAGCACTTCCTCCATGGTGGACCACCCCCCGCCCAGTTCCCTCCCGAGCTCTTTCAATGCGAACCTACTTTCTGAGCCCCTGGGAGTAACCCTTGAACATGAACTGGTCCTGGCACAGCACAAGCATCATCAGACACTTGCGAGCCTTTCCACCCCCCAGGTAGCCGTGGACCAGGGTCCATCGCGGAAGTGATTTCGGGGCACCAGCTCTGCCGCCCAGGCTCCGCGCTAATCTTCATTTATGCTAGCACTTCAACTCTCTTTCGCCCTTTGCCCTCCCATTGAGATTTCTCCAGCGGGGCTCGATCTTTTCCAGCCCCCAGTCATTCGGCATGTCACGTCCGCACGGGGGAGGAAGAGGGCGCTGTCACTATCACCACTCTCTGCCGATGGTCGAGACTTTTAATATCATCATTCGTACGAGGTCCCACGGCCCTGTTGCCTATATCACACGGCTCAGGAGTTCATCGGATCTGTATCCCCCTCCATGAGTTCCTTGGGGCTCCAGCCTGGGCGATTATGGCCATCTGTCTGCTCCGCTCTGGGATAAACCCCAGTCCCATGTAAACACGAGTCATCGCTGTTTTGCTTCTTCTGCCCAGGAACTGTGTCCTTACAAGATACGGCGTGCCAGCCCTACCCTAGGCAGATACACGCAACTGTACGACCATCACAATTCTAAACCATATCATACACCACAGCGCCCATCCTCCGGCGAATACATAGACAGCCCGGGGTCACAACGTCAGTCACCTGGTGGTCCAACCGAGGAACGAAGCTTTGTTGGAAATGCTACATATCAACTCAAACATACACCAACAATATAAAAAACAGGAGCCTGCGACACTTATGTTCTACCGCCCTCTAACAGTTCCCCCAGGAATCTGCAAGTTACGGCAACCATCTCGCATCTGGGCAGGCTACAGTGCCCAGCCGACGGTGATCACAACATAGGATTTACACTACAATGCCCAGAACAATGTCCCTAATACGAGACCGTGGCAGTTCACTCTGGCTCAACAGAGTGGCTACACCACCATAGCTGTGGTGGTGGTGGTGGTGGTGATGTGGGGCAACGTGGCTATCCACATACGGGCCGTGTCACCAGAGCGGGCCATTCCCAATGACACCATCCCCCATATGAACTGCAATACCAACCATTGACACTGAGTTACCCCCTCCCCCTCCTCTAGTCACCATTTTGAGCCAGTGAGGGGGAAGCCCGAAGCCCCCCCACGCCATTTCGGGAACCCCTTCCCCACAAGAACTCTGATGAGGGGAGGAGAAGGTCAGGATCTGTTTTTCGGTGGATCGACTGCATGGGATCTTCGATGATCAGGACGAGCTCGTCAGGAACATTGAGAAGGCACATAGACCAACGAAGGGGGAGGATTCACCTGTTTCTTGCAGGGATTGTACCCGGCGCTTCAGCCCTTCAACGCCCTCTACAAACTCTTGATACACATGAGAGTACACTCTGGGGAGAAACCAAATATCCCAACGGTGAGTACTTTCCAACTGTCCTGCCGTCCATTGTCATTCTCCTTCTCCTTCCCTCCACCCACCCATCCACCAACCTCCAAAAGAAAGTTGTGTCCCCCTCCCCCGGTTCCCCACTCTGATACATGTGGAATGTATATCTAGTATTTATCCATATTTCTTCAGAGAAATATATAATCGTGACAAAAATTCCACTGCAATAGATAGCAAATGCACCTGGGGCCTTCAGTTATTCTAAAATTCCACCGGGGTTGGGGTGTACCCATCTGATTAGCTTTTGGGCAGCAAAGTCCTTATAAGTTGTGTAATTAGCTCTTTTTATGTACATTATTGATTAGCTCTTGCAGGATTAGCCGGCAAGACCCGTATCTGTACAGTGATGTAAGTCCGGCATGTATGACCTGGTGACAGGTAGATGAACTGATTAGATTTTCAGCCTGAAATATGCAATTTAGTTGGTCTGATTTGCATAATTCATGCAAATTTTTCAAGTTGGTCGGATTCTCACGAAACTTGGTGATGTGGTCTACCATGGTTCCCGAGAAATTTAAAAGTGAAGTCGGGGTTACTGGAGGTCAAAATGTGTTTCTAAATTGCATAATTTTCAAATTTTTGAAAGTTCTGTGGATTTCCCCACAAACTTGGTAGTATTGATCCACATTTAATCCTGATCATTTGAAGGTAGCAAGCTGAGGCGTAAGGTATTGTAACATGCCTAATTTGCATAAAATTCCAATTTCCACTTGGTAAGAATTCGCCAACTCAGTAGGTTTTCCGTAACATTTTTCTTTCTTGGATCTGAATTTGTTTGAATGTTCATGAATTTGATTGAATTCCATCATATAATAGCTATAATCACTGAATACGAGTAAACGCTATCTCCTGTGACAATTGTTCTTTATAAGCTGCCTCAAGCAGACCCTCTCTTACCCAATCAATTTGATTAGGTTTATTAGACGCATCCAGAAATACTGTAACATTTTTCTTTCCTCTCTTCTTGCCATGATGGGACAAATGTGTTTCCTAAAGATGTATTTTGGGACATCTTCGACTGCTGCATGGGGATAGTTTGGTGTGTGAGGGAGGCAGGGGAGGGTGT
This sequence comes from Sclerodactyla briareus, assembly GCA_026419785.1. Taxonomy (NCBI): domain Eukaryota; kingdom Metazoa; phylum Echinodermata; class Holothuroidea; order Dendrochirotida; family Sclerodactylidae; genus Sclerodactyla; species Sclerodactyla briareus. Next base: position 177,766 of record JAODTK010005826.1, on the reverse strand, counting down.
TCGCTGCCTTGCAGGGAGGGGGGGGGGCATGTCCTGGCTGCGAGGAAAATAAAAAGGCAATGAATAATGATGGAAATGATTTTAGAAGGCAAAGAGGGGATGCTGCTAAGGGGATTAAACATTTCAAGTTGATTTTGGGTCAAAGAAGTTATGGAGAGAAGAGTGGGGGGGTGGGGGCATGGAGAAGTAACAGAACAAAAATTAAGGGACTTTTGTAAGAAGTTAAACTTATTGGTCAGTTTATTTTAGGATTTTTATGTGTTATATGTGAAATATGTGATGTTTGTTTAACATGACGATGGTCTTCATGAACTAGTTGGTTGTGTGTAGTGTAGTGAATAAATGAAACCACCGATCGCGCAACCAGGCAAGATACTTTTTTAGCAATCACCTTGTTATCTGGTTGCTGTCAATGTTTCACCCTCAGGCCCATGCACCACATTAAACTTTCCCTACTGAAGCTTTCTTGCAATCCCCTACTTTATACTACTGTCACCCTGGGAATCCACACCGACATCCCAATGGGCTGATTTGGGCTTAAGAGGGTTACCCTGATTGGAGGGTTTCAGTGTATTTTAATTGGGTAAATTGTTGGTTTTTATCCAATAACATGAAAACCCTTTGTCCATGTATCACAGGCCCCCTGACATCTCCTCCCGAATGGGAATACCCTGTACGCTGTGAAACATCCAGTCTGCAGCAGGTCACAGTCAACATTGCATATCATAGCAGAGTTTATCTCCAGGTGCAATCATCGATGAATGTCATGAGTTGTACACCCATAGGGCCTCTCTCATCAGCACCCCTCATGAGTACTGAACAATCCCTTTTCCTTCTCACTCTATCTCGATAACCATTGGAAAATGTCCCGCGGGACTATTGTTGGAATGAACAATGAATGTTTATCAATAAACCCATCGGGAATGCAGTGTCAGATAATTTATATCCCCTCAACACTGTTTTGGGGATATCATGGTTTTGTTTTGGAGCTGTGTCTGTTGTGCGCCGGAAACTTTTGGTGCAATGACTCCTTAACGCTTTCTTTCTCTTCTCCGATTGATCTGAAACTTGGTACACATAGATGGTCTCATTCAGTCCTGAACTTTTTAACAAGATTCAGGGTCACTGGAGGTCAGTTGAATTGTCTGATTTCACATAATTTATGCCTAATTATAAGTTTGGCCATAATATTATGAACTGTATGATATGGGTTCGAGCATTCTTTCTTCAATAATTTGTAAGTTTTGTAAGTTTCAAATCGGATTTCATCTAGAGCTTTTTTCAGGTTTTCAAAGATATATGGTTTTTATCATTGACTTTGTACAAAATTACAGGAGATCCTGTGATCTCCCCCCCCCCCGCCCCCCCCCAGATGTCACCTAGGCGTATTTTTGCAAAAGTGATTGTGCCTCAATGGCTCACTTGGATTGCGTCAGAAATTCGGTATGGAGGTTTGGTTGCCACAATGTAATAAATCGAGATTACCTAAATTCAAGTCGTAATTACATGACCAGTGGTCTTCAACGGAAGTCGTATGAAAGTCTGTTTTGAACTGATGCATAGTTTTCCTCTGGCTATGATATTAGCCTCTTTATAATTTGTTGTGCAGTTGTTCTTCAATCAATCACATTCATGTGAGGGTAGGAAATAGAAGTAGGAAAATGACATTTTCTGAGAGATCTGAAGCTTTATCACTGTTGCATAGCAAAATGTACACATCATGTGGTGGACTTTTATTGGTAGCAAAGGTGCAATGATCATTGTGAGCAGAATGCTTTGACTGAGCTCTGGTGTCGAAAAACAAACAAAATTCTTCCAAACCCGATTTTAGAGACAGTAGTGTTCACATTCAAATTGGAAGAATGTTTTAGAATTTTGAGCCTGTTTTCATATTTCCTATTTATTGGTATAGGGGAGGTTTTGGTTTTCCTTGGTTTCCTTGGCACATACCGGTCACCCTGCGGTATTTCCGGTGTTACCCTCCCTGAATCGCATTTCGTTCGCCCGGTGATCCGATGTCCTGTTAATCCTGTCCTGTTTTGGCCTCCACATGTGTGTGGGCCCACGGTAGCATCACAGGCTTAAGCTCTCCACCTATATGCCGTTTGGTATCATGCCCAATTTACCTCTACTGTGCTGCCTGGGAAACAAACATGCAATGGTGGTACATACCTGTGGATAAGAGAAATTCATAGGACAGCATTAGTCACTCAGAGGGAGGTCAAGACTGATAATGATGCTGTTTTAATGGTATTGGTACTGTAATGTTGGTTTCTTGGGGGTTTGTGATGGCCACCCGAAAAAGTGACTTCAGTAAATAGGGGGGGATGCTGTATAGGGGGATGTTTGGTGCGGATGGAGGAGACCCGGTGGGGTGGGGAGGAAACAGTAGCCTTTTCATTGGTGTGAGATCTGGATAATGGTGTGTTTAGAAATGTTAATAGTGACTGGATTGTTGTGGGTTTGGGATGATGGCTACCATAGATACAGTAGGGACTATAGTCCATGTATGCCAGAGGAAGGTGGAAAAGGTGCTTTGGGGGGCTGCAGAGTAGTCAGATTTTTGTTTGAGGACTGATAATGGCACTTTCGTATTGATTTGTGTGTCAATAGCATTTAGCTGAGATATTGGGCAAGGATGCAACCAAAATGTGGGCACATAAACCTTATATAAACCTTATATAGTGGTTGTTAGTCTTTTTTTAAAATGTTAAAAACCATATCAAATGAACAATTCAAAGATTCCAGACAGATCCGGTACTGTACCTTTCGAGCGTCACCGCCCCTCCACCATTGCCCCACCGTGTGTGATTTAAGACACATAAGTTGCAATGCCACCCCTTCCTCATTTCAGCAATATTTTCTCCCATATATTATTTGACCGAGATTAATTTTCATTATAAATTGCATTGAAGTCTGTCATCTAATCCATTTTTCAGGCCCACCCACCCACTCCCTTTCCCTTCTATGTCCAATACCCACCATGGTACGGACGGATTCGGACATCACAATCATAACTGAAAGTTTGATGTGCTCATTTAGAAAGCAACATAACGATTGGGGTTTCCTTCTGAATAGTGAAACATTACCCCTCCCTACATATTTTGGATAGCATCCACATGATCCACCTTACTTTTAGACATAATTACTCAATTTTATTGCTGTGTGAATCATTTCTATGGAGACTTTTTCCTGTTACAGTCAATGAGATGGGTATTACTGGTGGCAATGTCATAGGGGTACACTGCCAGTTTGAACGTTGACCCAAACAGTGGTCAAACAACTCCGAAACTCTCTGACCCAAATTACATAAGGTACCAGCACAAAGCTCTAGCAGATGTCCCTCATACTCACAAGGTACCAGCACAAAGCTCTACAATGTCCCCTCATACTCATAACATAGTCAAACATGGGGTGATTTGGTTCAGCTCCTTAAGAGTGGTGACACGTTCAAAATTGCCGTAATGATATGAGCTCTGGGGAGAAACATGTTTATTGAGGTGGCTTACATAATCTTTCAAATCATGAGCACCATTCCGCCCCTCATAGCCATTCTGTCTGTGGAAAAATGTATAGATGCTGAAATATAGTGAATATTTAAGGTTTCAGTGATGTGAAAACTGAAAATATTGAAAAACGGTCAACTTCACAACATTGTTCAGTTTCCAGAGAGCCTATGATCACTCAGAATCACCTACCATAGATAAATATTTCCCTGAGAGTGGTGGCCTTGTTGGCTCAAGACAATGGTCATCAGGTTGTGAAATCTGGCAGCAAAATTCCCAATCAAGTGTGGCCCATTTATTGAGTACAATCGGCTCTCGGGCTGTCTAGTTTTATGTCCTCCCCCGCATTCCTAAAGACTTGGTTAAGACGGGTATTATATGATTCCGCTGGTCCACTTAGAATGGTTTATGATATTTCTGCCACAGTGGTCACCATTAGTAAATCCCAGATTATTTTCAACACGACCACCTGCACCTGACGCACATACCTTGAGTTTACGCACAACAATGGTGACGGTGGTTTGCACAAGGAAGGTCCACACCATCAAACGATGCGATCTATTTCAGATATCAATTATCCCCTATTGGACCATGCACCCCGTCCCCACGCCATTGAACATTTGGCATTAACACAAAAGTACGGGTTGGCCACCCCATCGCCCTTCTCATTTTGCCGACATACGGGCCCAGTCACACACCGTGTGGATGTTAGGCGAAGTATAGCGCGAACGTGTAAAAGAGTAAACGTGTTAGGTGCAGCTGTGTAGTGAAAATAGGGCCTTAGGCAGAAATAAATGATCGAGAGAGAGAATAAATTCTTCCAAAAATGACATAAATCGCAACGAATACCTGTATTGGAATAGGAGAAGTCAACTTTGGGACGCTGATTCAAGTGATGGAACGATGATTACAGTCGTAAAGGAGCGAAATCTCGAAGGTGTGAAATCCTGACAATTTCTAGCCAAGATGATCAATTGTAGACAAAACGTCTGGCAAAATTGAGAAGGGCAATGGTGTGGCCAACCTGAAACTGTCTTTGGTGTTATTGCAGGAAGTTCAATGGCGCCGGGGGGGGTGGGGGTGAATGGTCCACTAGTGGGTAGTATTCAACTTCACAGATTCAACAACCAGTGAAGTTTTTGTGAATCTGAGTTGAAAACATACAAAATTGTCAACAGTAAAGAATAAGTTCATTTCAATGAGTTCATAGCTATACCAAACCTCTCATCTGCTGCTCTTAGACATGTTATGTGCCAAGGGCACAGCCACTAGAGGTCAAAGTACATGGTCACAAAATGACATTTTCTTGAATCATTGACTGTTAGTCGTTAAATTAATGCACCCCACCACAATCAATTTTATTCATCATGTTCTGGCTTTTTTTTTTTTTTTTTTTTATTGGAAAGTAGTTCATAAATAAGCATTGGCCAGAACACTCTGCACATGAAATATTCTAGAAAAAGCATCGAGGTGCAGGCAACATGTTCCTCACATTCCACGCGCTAACACACATCCGCCACCAAAAACCTGGCTTCAGAGAAACAGGACAGGGAGTGTGTGTCGTTACTGCTAAAGGTCCCTTGTGGATAGCAGATACTTAGGACAAGCACGCCAAAAAACTGGAATATGTGTACGTTAGCATCAGGCTTGATTTGATGCGTGCTATTTTCAACAACCGTTTAAACGCGGCATGTTGGATACGGACCCCAGTTCATGTACAATCTAGACAGGAAAAAGCGCCCTAGTGACGTTCACGAGGGGCCCTCTGTGAAGTCAAATTATTAACAATTATGACATTCTCAACAAAATTCATGAAAATTTGATTTTTCACACAGAAAATTTGCACTTTAAGCTCAATCCCCCCCCCCCCCCTCCAACTCCCAACTTGGTTTGCACCCTTTATACAAGCGTAGAGTTGTGACAGTGTCCTGGAAAGGTGCCCATATATTGAACTCCAAGGAATTTTGATTTACCTTTCTGAAAGAAAAAACTCCCTTCTTGCTATCCTATAGTAGGCACTACTCATAGCTAGCTATGGAGTATATTTTTTGGTGGCTGGAGGCCATTTTGATACCAGCCAATTTCACCCAGGTTTGTGGTGCCTGATCCCCTCTGGGGGGCTTGCAGTTGACAAATCCTCCAGGAATGGTGAAATAAAATACTAACGCAAGGATTAGGTTTGTAGGAGTGAGAAGAGGTGTTTGTTATTCTCCCAGCGGAGCCCTGTCTCTGGTAGGATTGATGTGGTTTTGTGTCAACTTTTTGTAGAAGGTGAAGGTGAGGTCATGACCTGGTTTGGGATCGTCTGTTATTGCTGTATTTGGGGCACCAGGGCTGGCAAGTGCATGTGGCATATGTGTATGCAACATGAACAGATGCATATATGCTTGTGAGTAGGAGGAATGACATCGAAAGGACTAGATTTTGATTCAAACAGCAAAATAACCACATTCATTGTATAGTTCCACTTCCTATGCACAGGCTGTTGTGAATTGATTAAGTTTTCCAGTGACCCGTTTTATAGCGGCCAATCCCTCAGGAATTTTTTTCACAGATAAACTTCAGGGGGAAGAGGGGCATTTCCCCCCAATATTTTTTGGCCCAAATCCCCACTCTTGGGTGCACCACCACTTCTTTTCTCCCCTCTTCATTGTTAGTGAAAAATAGAAATCCAATGTATGCCGGAAGCTAAAAACTCCATTACATAGGCTCCAATGCATAGCCTCCACTACTTCCTTCACCTTGTTTGATCACTGCATAGTCCCCTCGCTAACAACGGTTTAAAAATCAGTTTCGCGTTTGGCAGCCCTGCCACCCATCTTTGATATACAATGATCCCATGGTGTTAAATATCCTTGGACTGGTTTGATACAACATTTGTTCCTTGCCTCAGAACATTGGGGGCTATACAGCTTGACTATTTCCTCTATATTTGTTTGTACGCCATTGTTTCAAGGGGGGTGATTTCAACCTGGCACACGATGGATATCCTCCTGCTGAACATTCCTTCGAATGTTTTATGTTCACCTTTAGGAGTTTCCAATTTTTTAGCTCCCGTTTGCGGCTTTTGGGAGTAGTGGGCGCTTTTTAATATGTTCTTCCTGCTGTCATCCCTAAGTAGCCGGCACCAAATCATTTTAAGTGGATTCATGTGAGGCGCTGGCTGCCTGCTGAGATTTGATCCGTTGTTGGTTGCTTACACCGGGAGCCATGGCCAATTCCGGTACCTGTCAGAACATCTCAGTTCTCTTCCCGCAATTTTTGATTCTGGGGATGTATGGAAGATCAGAAACCTAGCTTCCTTCCACCACCTGGAAATTTAAAAATGCACAATAACATCTGGATAGAGTATCCAATTACACCTTGTATTCAAAGCATTGTGTAACTGCCGCTAAAAAATATGGGTTATATCACATGGAATAATAGTCATATACAGTGCGTGTGAAAGCATGTCCCTGATGCAAGGGGCCCTGGCTGGAAATAAAAAATGAAAAACACACTGCACATTTTGGATTTGGGCACCCTGATCACTGGAAATCATACTTCCTGGGTATAAACAATGTAAGTGTAAAAAAAGCACTCCGCCCCCAGTGTAAAAGTTTTATCATTACTAGAGGCACAGCTGGAGTGACTTCCTGGGACAACTTTTGGACTAAGTCCCCAGCACCATTATTGGTGGGGATGGGGGTGGCCCACAATTTTTGTTTGACTCTCAGATGCACAGGTAATGGCACTCATCTATCTGGCTTGAAAATGACCAATGAACATGCATGCTTTCCACAAGCAGAGTGTTACCTATACAGTGAGTCTGGGACTGCTTGCTAGTCCAGGGACATTCTGAAAAATTGAGCTGCATGCAGTTGTTCCCAGGACATTGCGGAACACCCCTCGAAGGGCCATGGTGAGGAAAGTTCTGGTTTGTGGTCCCCCAACTAACCAGCAATCCTGGCGCGAAGATTTTTTTTTTTTTAGTACCCCAAATTTCCAACATGGGTGAGCAAATACTGCAAAGTGCTCTCTATGTGCGCATAGTGCCAAAAAAATGTTTTAGTTTCGTTCCACCCTAATAGAATCCCTGAACATTGTCCCTCATGGCCATGAAACTGACCAACCAGTCAGGCAACAAACTCTGACCACAAGGTTGAAAAGTTACTTTTAGGGGAGCGTAGGGCTTCTGTATGTCTGGGGCCAAATTTGAGAAGTTGTCTCATGTCATTTGGTGTAATTAATTTTATGTAATTTTCGGGTCTTCTTTTCACTAGTTGAATAAATTACCGATAGTTTTGGGGTGGTTGTTAATCGGTCAAGGTTAGTATTATATTCTCACTTGAGAATCCATCATCCATCCATCCATCTTTTCCTCAATCATTGCATCTTTTGGGGCCCCGTGTTCACACTCCGGTCTTTGGCGGTGTTTGTACCAACTTGGACGTAACTTTCATTAGCCGCTGGGGACATCTTTGACCTATGAAGGTCAAGGTCAGAGGTCTTGAAGGGGCACAATGTGTTATTGTGGGGCCACTTCAAAATGGTGTTCCTCTACGAAGGGCATTACCTTTTTCCGACAATCATGTCATATTATTCCTCAGGTGGTGCTTCTTTCAAGCTTGCCACGATTTTGATGGCAACATCCATACAGTGCCATTGTAAGTCAACGTAAAATCTGTGAAACGATGTGTTATAGGCCACAAAACAGTTATTGTTTGATGGATGTTGACTGAACTTGGGCACAATGTTGAATAATTCTTGGATCATCTTTGACCATGTGAAGGTCAAGTTCAAGGTCATTGAAGGTGCACAACAGGCTATGAGTGAAACTGCCTTTTGGCTCCCAATTAGTCATTATTTGACGGATGTTAACCACACTTAGTTATGCTCATTGAAAAGTGGAGCATTTTTGCCATGTGAAGGTTTCCTTTGGTGAGAGGCCAATGTCAAAGGTCATTGAAGGGGCACAAAGGCCATTGTGAGAAGTCAGTCAGTGACGCATGTGACATCTTTGGCCATGTAAAGTGAGGGCATCACCGGGGGGGGAGGCCTGGGGAGGAATATTTTTTGTTCCCCCCACTTGGCAGGGCAGAGAGACATGCGCACTGGTAGGGACCTGTTGGAATACGTCCATACCACTCACCTACCCCCCTCCCTGTCACAGCAGCTACTGAGGCAAGCCGGGTAAAAAAAATGGCTCTTTGTGAAAAAATGAAAAAAAAAAAAATTCACCCACCCCTCTCTCCAGCGATCACACCAAGTTTACGCCCCTGATTAAAAGGGCATAATAGGCTAATGTTTGCAATTGTCAATTGTGGTTAACAAATATTATTCTTTTATGGATTGTTACCAAACTTGCACAGACACAGACTGTTGGAATATCGTAATAAAATGAGTGATGGATGCTTCCTAGCAATAACACATTTAAATTTGAGTCAAACATTGTGTGGAGTATTCCCCCACCCCCCCCCCCCACCCAAAAAATGTTATTTTCTTACAAAGACCAGCGGATGTTATGAAATGGTGTCATAGCGTTTTTGAGTAGCGTCACAATAATGTAATGCGATGTCCAAAGTGTCATTTGGCCCCCATTGGCATTTAACAACATCCATATTGGTATCGTCACAATTTTTGGTTGAGCTACAGCTTCTGGTTAACAAGTAGTCTCTGGTGTGTACATGCGTCTTTAAAAGGACAAACCTGTGTGATGAATTCGAAAGAGGCTTATTTATAAGCTGGGAAAAAAAATGGATGCATAAGTCCAAACTGGAGGTTGTACGGCTTCCTTACGGGAAGTTTCAGTCCCCGAAGTTGTGGCCTGCATAATTGCGCAAGACGAAAGAGCATCCCATCTTGCCAATAATGAATGATGTCATGTTTGCTCAACCCTGCAAACATTCTTTGTGTTCTATGGAATTCACTCATGGTTTCAACTTCAAAAAGCCTTTAGTCTATGGGAGAGGGAGAGGATTGCTGTCCTGGGTTGGTAGGTGTTTGATGGTTAACTGGCAAGAGAAAGGACAAAGAAGATTTGCGGAAAAATGTTGACTATTCAACAAAATGAAACTAATGGAATACATGGACCAAAATTCCCGGTTGTCCGAGTGTGACGGAACGTCATTCGGTATCGCACAATGGTATTCTCCCCAATTCCTCTGTAGAATGGTCCAAACCTCCTTCTAGGAACATTATTGAATGGGTTTTGGAGTGACCTATAGATACAGTTTCCATTCTCCATAATATACCCTATGTGGATCCAAGCCTGCAGTTGTCCTTTAAATGAATTCCCACTACCAGGAGTCACTGGCCTGTCATTGAGGGGGTGTTTGAGATGGTGGCTTCAAGTGGCCAGCAAAAGTTGTTCTTTTCTGTAACATGATAGGTGTCAGTCTGGTAATACTTCTGGAGCAATAGGGGGCTGGTGGTCTGGACTGTCATTCATGCTTCGATTGACAGGAGGTCAGGGAGGTTAATTCATGATCTTTGCAACTTGACCTAGTGTTTGGTGCAGGGATTACTCTGATAAATGACTCCATCCATGTGATACTACCTTTCTTGGAAATTGTCTCTCTCTGGAAAGGAATAGTTGATGATATACTTCCTCAGAATCTAAGCTTTTAGGGCCTAGGCTTATATAAATGATCCAGTCAGTCATTCAGCATGTCAAGTACAACAAACATCGGGTGTGTTAGTTTTGTCAAAGTTCATTGGAAACAAAATAAATTTTCTTAGAACTGTCATGGATCATTTCAACCCATCTACCAAAAATCAAATTGATTCATGTATATTGTATCAAAATAACAATAGGTCAGATAAATATAGCAGATGATGCAAGGAGTAAACAAAACAATTACTCAATGGGTCCACAAAGGCGATAGAGTTATTTATCATCAAGTCAGCAAGACAAAAAATGAGTCTGAAAGGACACTGCGTTATCAAATATGAAGAGGCTAATACATGTATGATAGCTGCATTTCCCAGGCCAAACTAACCATATACAACATTCTGTTGCAGAGTTATAGGCCTAAGCCTATAGGCTCAGGTTTGTGCATATGCATTGCACAAGATTGAAGAGCATCCATCATGTAATAATAGAGAATGTCATAGTTGCACATCCCTGTGCTTTCCCCTGTTTGGTTTCGCCTGAATCTGTTCAGAAAGAGACCTAGTGGTAACTATTTGTGTGTGTGTGTGTGTGTATGTGCACTTCAAAATTGCAAAGTTTGTGAACACGGTTTCTCTGGAAATTGACCGCGCATCTCGCTGAAAGTAGGTAGGTAACAAGAGGGAATTAGTTGTTCTCAAACTGATTACATTTTCACATCAGAATTCACTCATTTCATGAAGTTATGTAACATTTCCTGACGCATTTTGTGGTGGACTTTTGTGTGAAGCTCTTACTAGTTCCGACACTAATTGCAGGTACAGGTCCGAGACGGCTTTTCCACAAACAGTGATCATGTTTCACATTCTGGCTCCTGTAATGCGATTTCCTTCTTTCTATTTAGTCCGAAATTCTCTGAAGCTATGATTCAGTTCCTTTCCCGATTATGCTTCTACACCATACTTGTACCCAGCTAGGAGCAAAAGGGTTAATTTAACAGAAAGTTGGTGTGCACATTTTTTTTTTCTGTAGAAAATGAAGCAATTGAGTCAAATATGAATTTCCAGAAATTCTCTCAAATTAGCCTTTCCCTGAACATTTCTGAAAAGCACCCAGATTCCCTGGATATTTGTCTGTTGTTATTTTTGTTCTGAGGCAGCTCCACTAGACAATGTTTATCGAATAAGAAGGAACTTCATTTTGCAATCGGTGATTAAGGAAAGGCTTTTGATCGAGTACCCCGTGAAGTGATCTGGTGGTTTATGAGAACGTTTGGGGTTGAGGAATGGCAAGTCAAATTTGGTCCAGTCTATGTATTTGAATAGGCGTAGTCTTGTCAGAAGATGTGCTAGCATGTGCTCCAAATGAAGGTTGTTGTCATCAGGTTCAGTTCTGAGTCTTTGCTGTTCAATTATGGTGTTTGTAGCCACTTGTCACAAGATTTTAGAACTGGTTCCCCTTTTCAGATGTTTCATGCGGATTACTTGGTTCTGGTCGGCGAGTCCATGGGTGAGCTTTCATAAATTTGATACTTGGAGACATGGCATGCATTCAAAGGGGTTATGCATTTACACTGAGAAAACAAAAGTTTTGATTAGTGGTGGCAGTGTTGATAGTTCAGCAGAGGCTGGTAAGTTTTCTTGCTCGATTTGTAGGAAGGGTGTTGGTAGTATAAGTTCTATTTTGTGTAGCCATTGCAAGCATCAGTTCACAAGAGATGTAGTGGAATTGAAAGTAGATTGAGGGAAAAAGTACATTACAAATGTAAGACGTGCAGTAACCCTTTGGAGAATGGGGAGATAGACCCAGATACAGTTTTGTGTGATGGTGGGCCGTTAATGGTTGTGCAGGATTTTTGTTATCTTGGTGACACAGTTATTGGTAGTGGTGGAGCAGAGTTAGGAGTGCTTGGAAGAAATTTAGAGGGCTCTTGCTTTTATTATCAAGTAAGAACACTACCTTTGTCCACTAAAGGTAGGTTGTTTGAGGCCTGTGTTGGCAGTGTACTTCTGAATGGCAGTCAGGGTTGATGATCTCTGGAAACAAGAGAGGAATAATATGTGTATGAACCGTTGGATCTGCGATGTGAATGTTAGGGATGGTCATAGTTCAGAAGAGCTGAGGAATAGGCTCTGCAGAATGCCGAGTTATTCAACACAAAAGAACAGTTGAATACATTACTCAAGTTTCTGTTCAACTGTGACGTCATGAACTATGTGCAGTAGGAATTCTTCCTAATTTCTCTGCAAAAGGACCAACCTTTGACACCCAAGAACTGCACATAGGAGTATCGTATTGAAATGGGTTTGGACCTTTAGAAGACGTTTTTCATCCCCCGCGATATAACCTCTTGATTTATACGAGCCTGCAGTTGTTTTTCAAGAGAATGTTTCGATTCAGAATGTTCAGAACAAGTTGAATGGAGTCTGGTATCTGGTTGTGCAAATAGGCTGCAGTATACTCAAAGTTTTTGGTAGGCATGATTCAAGTAGGTGCAAGAGTAAAAAGGGTAATTAAAAACAACTAGCATGTGAATATAAAATGCAATGCAATTTGATATTTATACAGGTTCCTTCATATGGTATGCACAAAATGCGAGCAATAAAAATTCTACAGCTGCTCAGGCTGTTACATTTTAACTGTCCAAAGTAATTGTCCAAAGTAATTGTCCCAAGTACTGAGTCTACTGAGACCAATTGTTGGTGGTGAAAGGTGGGTACATGTATATAAATTGCCATAACAGTGGGTTGTGGTCCAGTGAGGAATTGCAGTAATTTGATGCTCACTGTTGGGCTGAGGCAGAGACTACCTCACTCTACTGCATCCTTGGGTACCTCTGCAGTACCAGATGTCCAAGGTCAGAGTTTTCGAGGAGGCGGGATGGTGAATGTTAGTGGCCTGATTCATGACTGACAACAGCATTTCGTTAGGCATGGATGGCAAGCCCCTGGCTGATGGACGACGCTGCCCACAAAATGTTCTGTTGGACCTGGTGGGTTGCAGTATCTCAGGGGTTAGGGAAGGGGGTTATAGCCCAGGCTTGGTTGCATGCTTGGAGGAGGCTGGGTTCCTTCTTCTGGGTATGTGCCTTCATGACGGATTGTGGAACATTACTCAGGCTTCAGAATTTCATATTTTTTTCACTGTTCCACAGTTTGAAGGTTGTCCGAAGGCTTTTTCGAGATTGGAGAACCTGAAAATTCACTTGAGGTCACATACAGGAGAAAAACCATATTGTGTCAGCACCCTGGCTGTACTAAGGCTTTCAGCAACTCATCAGATCGGGCAAAGCATCAAAGAACACACCTTGATACAGTAAGTATGCCATATTCATCCTGATAGAAGTGCACCAGCTGTGTGAATAGAAACATGCAAGCACGCATGTTCATCAGAACTCTGATTCACGGACCTAGCACTTTTGTGGAATGTTACACATATGTCCAAGGCGTATCGTACCAACAAAATGGGTTAGAGCAGATATATGCATTCATACACAAACATATGATAGAGACATCCCAGTCAATTAATTAGGGCTCAATTTTTTGGCCGTCTGATCGTTAGAGACGGCTGAAAGTTTGACAAAATAGTTGTTTCACACATTAATTCTGATTTCTTTCTGTACTTGCTTAGGATACAAAAAACACAATGTTGGTAGAAAAAGGTGTTTTTTTTTTCAAGGGCATGAGCTCCCATTAAGATCTGTTTTTGGAGTGCACTGATCGCCCTTTTCGGATGGGGGACCTGAAGTGGCAGTCCATGGAGGGCAGGGTTGGATTGGTTATACCACTCATGCCAGATATCATCTGAGCACTAGTTGAGAAGAGTAGGAAAGTTATCGCCGGGTCTCATCCCAGAACAGTCCTTGATGACTCCTAATTGGCTCCCTGAACATGTCAAATTCAGTGGATAACTATGGGCAATTTGCCATTCCATTTATCTGTCGGCATAGTTTGAAGCCTCAGTAAGGCTGGCCAAACTGCTGGGAGGGCCATTTTCACGAATGCCTAAATTGTACAATTTTCCCCTCCCCACAGAAACCATAAAAAAGGAACGCCCTGCCACTCCCTGGTTTGCACAATAATAGGTACACAGACCCAAGCTCTTTACGGAACATGTGAAAGCTCATGCGGCCAAGGAGCACCAAGCAAGAAAAAAGGTGGTTATCATGCAATTCTATGGTCTCAAGTGCACATGCTTTCAAGGAAACAGTCTGCAGGACATAGCGCTGTTGCTGGCTGCGTAATTGGAAGGGCAGTACTGTCTGGTAACAACTTTGAAGAGCGATGGCATGAAGAAAAATTGTCCCCAACAATGATTACTATTATTGATTCAGGATGATATGATCGTCACTATGATTTCAGTATAATAATTTTCATTTTACAACCCCCAGCTATCCAATGTTGCAAATACTCCATTCTGATTGGTCGACCGTCTAGCTCGGCTACCTCAATTAGATCTAAATTACAGTTGACTGTGTGTGTGTGTGACCCCACTTGTAAACACGATAACTTGATCAGGTCTGGGTAGGTCCTGTGCCGCATACTTGGTATGTGTGTTCCCCATGATGAGTTCATGAACCCTATTGTTTTGGGTCAGGTCAGAGGTCATCTGAGGTCACCAGAGGTCAAAGTCTGAAAACCTTGTAAACACGATAAGTCCAGAATGGTTGGTCTGATCAAGTTGAAATTGGGTGTAGAGCTTTTCCCCCCTTTATGGGATTACAAGGAACCCTATTGTTTTTGGTTCAGGTCGAGAGTGAATTTTGGTCGAAAATAGAAAATTTGTGAAAATTCGATATTTTGGCCAATTTTTTTGGTTGTAAAACAATAACTTCGACCCCACCCGATGGATTAGAGCTCATATTGGTATGTGTGTTCCCCATGATGAGTTCATGAACCCTATTGTTTTGGGTCAGGTCGAAGGTAATCTAAGGTCACCAGAGGTCAAAGTCTGAAAACCTTGTAACAACGATACGTTCCAGAAATTTGGTCCTATCAATTTGAAATTCGGTGTAGAGCTTTCTTATTGGGAGACAGGACCCTCTTGCTTTTGGTTCAGGTCGGGGTGAATTTTGTCGAAAATAGAAAATTGGTGAAAATTGATATTTTAGTAACGAGCCAATTTTGGCTTGTAACCACCTATAACTCGACCCCGCCAGATGGATGAGCTCATACCGTGGTATGTGTTTCCCATGGGGTTGGGTCGTAGGTCCTCTGAGTTTCACCAGAGGATCAAAGTCTGAAAGCCTTTTAAACACGATAATCCAGACTGGTTTGTTCTGATCAAGTTAAATCAGGTGTATAGCTTTCTCTATTGGGAGTACAGGAACCCTATTGTTTTGTTGTTCAGTCGGAGTGATTTGGTCGAAAATAGGAAAATTTGTGAAAATTCGATATTTTGTCCATTTTGGTTGTAAACACAATAACTCGACCCCACCCCGGGGCTGGGGGGCGGAATGGATGAAGCCATACTGTTTTGGTATGGTGTTCCCCATGATGAGTTCAGGACCCTATTGTTTTGGGTTCAGTCCGAGGGTCTCTGGGGTCGCCGCAGTCAAAGTCGGAAAACCTTGTGAACACGTAAGTCCAGAAGGGTTGGTCTGATCAAGTTGAAATCAGGTGTATATCTTCTTATGGGGAAGTACAGAACCCTATGTTTTTGGTTCGGTCGGGGTGTGAATTTTGGGCGAAAATTAGAAAATTTGTGAAAATTCGATAATTTTAAGGCCAATTTTTGCTTGTAAACCGATAACTCGATCCCTCCCCACGGATGGAGTAAGCTTATACTTGGTATTCGTGTTTCCCATGATGAGTACTGAACCCCTATTGTTTTTTTGGGGTTGGGTCATAGGTCATCTGAGGTCACCAGAGGTCAAAGTCTGAAAACCTTGTAAACCACGATATCCAAATGGTTGTTCTGGATCAAGTTGAAATCAGGTGTATAGCTTTCTTATGGGGAGTCAGGCACCCCTATTGTGTCTGGTTCAGGTTGGGGTGAAATTTTGGTCGAAAATAGAAAATTTGTGAAAATTTTCATATTTTGGCCAATTTCCGCTTGTAAAACACGATAATTGACCCACCTGGAGGTGAAACTCATCTTGGTATGTGTGTTCCCCCTGGGTGATTAATATGAACCCTATTGTTTTGGGGTCAGGTCCGAGGTCACAGTCTGAGAACCCTGTAAAACACATAAGTTCCAAATTGTTGGTCGGATCAAGTTGAAATTAGGTGTAACGCTTTCTTATGGCGAGTACAGGAACCCTATTGTTTTCGTTCAGTTCAGGAGTGAATTTTTGATCGAAAATAGAAAATTTGTGAAAATTTGATATATTATAGCCATTTTGGCTTGTAGACAACGATTAACTTGACCCCACCTGATGGATGTAAGCTCATACTTGGTATGTTTGTTCCCCATGCTGATTTATGAATACCCTATTGGTTTGGGTCATGTCGGGTCATCTGAGTCCCAGAGGTCAAGGTCTGAAAACCTTGTAAACACGATGTGTCCAGAACGGTTGGTCTGATCAAGGTTGAAATTATAGTGTGTATCTTCCTTATGGGGAGTACATGAACCGTATTGTTTTTGGTAAAGGGCGAGTGAATGAGGCTCATACTTGGTTTGTGTATTCCCATGATGAGTAGCATGAATCCTATTGTTTTGGGGTCGGTCGGAGGTCATCTACGGTTACCAGAGTTCGAAGACTGAAAACCTTTGAAATTTATGTGTAGTTTTCCTTACCGAAGGGTCAAGGGACCCTATTAGGTTGGTTGGAAAGATATGAAAAATTGTCAGACGTTATGTTGCCTATACTGAGCTGGTACTATCTCTCCCATTTGTCTGTGTTTCTGGCTATGGGTTGACAGAACAGCAGGAATCACTAACACGAGCCTTTTGGCTTTCTTGTTCTTCTGGAGACAGTTCCTTGTTGTGGGTGTTCATTGTTAGATAGGTGTTGCAGGACGATATCGCCTCTTTGGAGATGAAACAATCATTCCATTTTCCACTTCATGTGTGGGAGAATATTTTGAAAGATTTTTTTTTACTAGACAAGTAATAGTCTTCATGGGGGTTGCCAAAGATTGATCTGTGCACTCCTGCAGTGGCCTGTCACTTTCTGACCCATAGCGCCGTTATTCCTCAAACATTATCATATAATCTCCACCTGGCATTATCTTGTATGTAGTTCTGTTTTGTCATTCGATCCATCTCTCATTGTATACCCCCGTTTGTCACTATGTGAGCGAATGGCTTAGCACTAATAGCCAGAATTGGGACGCAGTGTAGTGAAGGCAGCACAGCACACAACTCCCCGTTTCACTTTCAGGCCTTTTGTAGGCTCTTTACGTGAAAGTATACGATTGCCAAACTGGCTGCTAGACGGGGCTTGAAGATAGATCATCGGTTCTTTGAGCTGACAGAAAACCAGTCTTACTGCTTCCTTCAGACCCAATGGTTGGTATGCTGCTTGGCTCATTGAGTTTTGTTGACAGGCGTCATTGTACATTGCTTTTTCATCGCTCCCTCCCCCCCCCCCCCTCTCTACAAATGTTTGCAAGCCTTGCAAACTTCAGGAACCCTAACACATTTCATAGAGGTTGGTATAAACAGATACGTTGGGGCTCATTTCTCCGCCAGCTGAGAACACTGGACGAGTACCCACCGGCAGATAATCTTAGCGACTGTCTCCTACAGTCCCTGCACCCATTCCTTCCTCACGGAGAGCCCCCTAGACATGAACGACAGCGGCATAGGGCAGTCACCGCACGTCGTCCATGTCCCCACTCGGGCATACACGTTGGTAGTTTTCTGTTAATCCATCACCAAACTTATGGTTAATGGTTGCATTTTTTAGGCCATTCAGCTTCCATGAATGCTCGCTTGGTGAGTGAGTCTAAATGGTGACGACATTTTTCCTGGATACAGGAGATCTCAAATTGGACAACTCCATCTGCCTCTTAGTATTTATATGACTTGACGGTTTTTCTAATTACTTAATAGTCCTGGAGGGCTGGATCAGTTACTGTACCAGTTTGCCCATTTATGCTCGTAGACATGAAAGTGAAAACAATTCACCAAACATTGGATTTAGGCAATCCGTTGAAAACCGAAGAAGTGAATAAACGTGAAAGAATACATTTATTTTTGTTCATAAGTTATATATCCCTGATCTATATATTATATGTATGCACCACAAACTATGATTTTTTTATTAGTGTTCTAGGACAAGAATACCTCCGATGGGTTTGAATCTTTATACTGGATGGAATCATTCGCCCTTCTTTCCTCTGGATTCATCAAGGATAATTTGCCTAAAATGTACGAGAAGCAGAAACTTAAATTTGAGCGAAGGGTATTGTTTGGTACGTCTGTAAATATAAGAATCTGACCAAGGGTCTATATATAGGCCTATTATCCTTTGACTGAAATTGAAATTGAAGATTTCTCCCAATTTTGCCTTAGGTTTCAAAGGTAGTGAACAGTATTGTTGGTCAGTTTTATTTGAACTCATTTTTTTGTGGGGCATAGAAGCGCATTTTCAATAAAATAGGCAATAGTAAAAGAAGAAGAGTCGATATGGCAGTCTCAACGTTGAGTCTTTGACAGTTACCCGCGCCTTTGAATTCAAGTGGCTTCTTTTCATAATGGAGACTAGATCTGTTCTGAAAGTGTGGGCAGTATAATCATTGACAATAGACTCAGGGTGTTCAAAAGTTAGGTCAAAGGTCATCTAGGGGTCATTTGGCCATTTTCCGTTCGATGGTCAAGCGCTTCTCGCTCCAACAGTTCACATCAATGTGCCTGGAAGTGCAGATATCATAAGTGACCAATGGTACTTATGGTCAAGCAGCTCCTACTACTACAGAATAAATCAGATGACATGAATTTTGGTCACATATTATTTATTATTGAGGTCGAAGGGCCATTAGGGGTCAATTTCCGGCCATTTTGTTCAAATGGTCAGGGGTGACATTTCTACTCAATTTGTTATAAGTTGAACCTTTGTGCAGCTTCTTTTTCTACAAGACTAAGTTTAGAGAATCATCAAAGGTTGCACTTGACCCATATTGACGCCTATTTTTGACTGATGATAGTATTATATGTAAATGTTCATTTGAGGTAAATCTTTAAACATGATGCATATCTCCTACCTCACTGAAACAAATTGATAAGGTGACCTAACTGTAGTAGCATTTGGCACTCTTGTTTGGCTTGTGAAACCGGGTAACGTTAGAAGGACCTCCAAGTCATAAAATTCTTCTGCTCATTTCTGTAGTAATAAAGTAACTCTGGAAAGGTAGGATGTGTGCCGTACAGGCACAGCCCTATCGATGCCAGTCCAATCGCTTTACCAATAGTTTCTTAATTTAGCGGTACGTGCGTATGCGTGCATAGCAAGATTTACATAACCACTTCCTAATCATCTCGGTTTATTAACAAAGGTTGCTTGTCAGGTGAATGAATCAGATTCTGAAACTGATTCCCCTCTTGCCTAATTAATCAGACTTGCATTCATAATAGCCCATAAAAAAACGCGGGGAATGTGCTGTTTTCTCCCTTCTGATAACGTTTTCGAATAATGCGTCCATATTCATCTAACTGTCTCCTGCAGATAATAATGTTGGCACTGTCGTCTGTCAACTGCTTCATCTGATTGAAAACTAAGTAATAAAAGATTGAGAACTCTCATCAGGATATTGTATAAATGTTGGGATTGTGTTTAGATTTATTACTTGAATGCAAACCAAGATGGGATTCGTAAGGCCGGAGACCATTCATATACGCATGGTCGGTGAAGAGTTGCTCATCTGTTGTTTGGGTGTGCCAGATATTGAGCTCGGGTGACAAATCCACCACTTGTACCAATACGGCATTGGTGCTGCATACCGCAAATGGATTCTACGGAATATCTTCCACATGGAGCCAATCTACATCCGTATCAGCGTCTGAAAAACAGGCAGGCGGCGGGCGAATTCGCCCCCGACATTTAAAAGAGCTCTCGAAATCACATTTGGGGGAGCGAAAAAAGTGTCAAAATATTGAGAAAGTCGCCCCTGAAAAATTCTTCATTTAGCATTGTTTTACCAGCAAAAGAGATTCTGATTTTATGCCAAATACTAATAGAAATATTCATGATCTGTGAATTACGATCGTATCCGTATGACCATTGTTCCGTTAGTGATCACGTCCAGCGATTAAAATATTCCATGATTACACCAGTGACTCACTGCTTTGACCCTCCCACCATCACATGTTCATGACAGTACGGCATATATGTAGTTGACCGTGACGTCTGGTATGGCTCCTGTACTGCATACAAACTTGTGGACATAGACGTCTAGCTCACTGTACAACTGCTGTCCAATTGCCTCGCTAACTGAAGAACATGACTATAAATTAATTTTGTGTTTTGAAAATATTCCAAATGCAATATCGATCATCTTTTAGTTAGCTACCAAAGAATGTTACCGTAAGGTCCCATCTCGATACTTCGAATTTAATCTCCCCTAAAGATTGCATGGATAGCCTGCTGTACGTACGTACACTCGTATGCGACGCAGCAGTGCAGTGGTGGCCGGCCAGGATCGACTGCAATACCCACTTTACCAGAATCAGAGTGTTTTGCAGGAAAATTTCTAAAATTTAGTTGGGAATTCTTAGCCAAGAAATTTGTACTAAAACTGCCGAAACATGTGAATGATAGAATTAAGGTATGAGAGTAGGATTCAAGGTGATTTGTGCTGACCCAAACCTAAAAACAGCTAAATCAAATGACATTATAACCACAAATTTCGAAAGATCGTTCGTGTGCCGAATGTTAATTTTGCCTATGCTACAATTTGTAGTTAGGATACCATTTTTCCAACCTCAAATTTTAGATCGTAGCTATCAAAACGCCTTCCACCTGTTACTGAAAGACATGTTACTTCTGACATGATTAGCACATGGAAAAGTTACTGGCCCTTCAGAAACAAGAATATATCGATTTTGAGTGAAAATCTCACTGAGAGCGACCTACTAGTCGAAGGTATTAAATGGTTAGATCAAGAGTATCTAGGTCGACACGTGGGGGTGGGGTACGCCCGCAGTATCCCTGGGATGTAAAATTTTGGTGGTGAAAAGTAAACCTTCCCCTTCCTTTCTGAGGGGATCATCCTGAATGACTCACCACAGTGGCATTACACAATTTATGCAATTTTATAGCCATTTTGGGGGTTATTTTGAACAAATTAATGTTTATTCAAGTAGCCCGAAAGCTCTCAAGTAGCCCCCAAAATTAGTTTTTGGGGGGCGATTTAAAAAATAAAATAGCCCCGAAAATGAGAAAGTATTTCGGACCCTGATCCGTGTACATGAGCTGCTGCATTTATTTGACTTAGTTTGCTTCTAAAGCAACGTTAGAAGTCTCAACTTCTCCATTCCGATCCGCATCTTCCCCCCCCTCCCTCCTGCATCCGCACTCGAGGACTCCTACCTCAATGCTTCATAGCCATGTACCCTCATGGCCCAGCCTCTGATGGTGGGGTAGGACAGCATGATTACACGTAGTACGAATCAAGTGCCTCCTCAGCGGTGATCTGACCTTCGGGGTGTTATCGGAGCATAGATGCTCTCAGAAATACATGAGGGCATTCCTCTCCGCCAGGAATTTATGAGTAGCCATGGGGGGCCCACACCAGTGGGGATGGAACAATTCGCTCCCTTCTTCCCTCGGGGAAAACAATATCATGTTCTCTCTCCAACATTTCTCTCCTCGGCCTGAGGCCAGATGGTCTGATGCATCTTATTCATACAGTGGTCACATACTTTGGCAAACATCACACGAGGGATGGGAAGGATATGTGCCCCCCACTTTTGGTCAATGCTCCTGTTGACTTCAACAATTTCACACAGTAATTTCTGGTTCAAAGGCCCATCCCCCCCACCCCCACTCCACACTTTTTCACATGGATGTGCTCCACTGGTCACACAATAACACTTTGGAAGTTATGGATCTCACAAAGAAAGGACCCATTGTGAAAAGTGAAATTCAACAGTGATATATGGAACTGGAATTGCCTATTCTCATAATCTCATTTCTGAACCAACTAAATAATAAATAACTACTGGAAGAAAATGCTGAGAATTTGTGAAATAAAAAGTTGCTGAATTCAAAAGTTATTTATACTCTGTGTCACCCATGGTAAACAATCCGAATTAACAATTGCCTACATGAAAAACTTATTGGAAATAGATAGGTTGTATATATGCAGAAAATAGTAATAATGATGCAGGACTTCATTATCATCTATTAATGTCAGCTGCACCGTTTGTCACAAACAGTTAGGGGGATTTCTATTAGCTGATGGAATAACAACAATTTCCTCTATCAGAAGTTATTGCATAAAAAATATGCATAAAAATACAGAGTTGCCCATTAATTGGGCTGGCCCAGTTTGAAGTCTGTGGGCCAACTATCTGGGTCAATTATTCCCAGGTTTGCTCAACCTCATGATCGTATGGATCGAATGAATCCTGAGTTATTTTCCACTTTCTCCCATTTTGACAAGTCCATATTTTCTTAACTGAATAACAACCATTTAAAGGAAACAAATGTTCAAAAATGCTTAAGGAAGGGGAAAAAAATGTTCAAAGTGTGGATAAATACGCTCACAATTGTACACATGTGAATAAATGTTTGATAATAAGCCAATCTTTTGCCCTATTTTGGAATGGTGCAGTGGCCACCTACGTGCTAGAAGATTACACCCATGGAACTGTTATGAACTGGCGAGGCAATGGCAGCCTAAAGCTGCGTTTCCATGCACGCGGGCGGGCGGGCGGGCAGGCGGCCACGCGGACATTGCAAGTGACCCGTTTCCATGCACGCGGGCAGGCGGTGCGGGGCGTTTTTCTCGAGTAACGCACTTCTTCTCACTTTTAGTGTGTATATGCGCTAATAAGAACCGATGTAGCCTACTATTATTATTGTTGTTATTTGTTGCTGTTGCTGTTGTTGTTATTATTATTATTTATCAAACACCGGACGCATACTAGGGTTAAACCTAACACCGGTGTTCATTTTTCTGAAAACCATTGTTTTAGATGTCAACGATTACGGCCCATTATTAAAACTTCGCAATTGACAGGTTTTTGGAGATTTAATTAGCAAATACTTGACATATCAATGGTTTAAACATGTAAATATGTGTTCAAATAGGTGTCTGGCTGTCAAAAATAGAGACAATCGTAAAAATTCTCATCCCTAGTGTTTGAAAACAGTTATGAATGTTGTTTGGAACTTATTTGAACATAAAATTGTCATCTACTCTCCATTATCGGGCTACAAGCCGGTAAGATTGCAGGGAAATCCCCGGAAATCGATTATGAAATACCATGCTGGCGGGCTGAAAAAGTCCCTACATGACCGATTCGAGGGAACCGCACAGTCCGCCGCCCACCGCCCGCGTGCATGGGAAAACGGCTCATTGACAATAACGATGAGCGATTTTAGACGCCTGCCCGCCCGCGTGCATGGAAACGCCGCTTTATGCTTGAAATTATCAGAAGAGAATAAAATGTCCCAGTACCAGTGACACTGAAGAACAGCAGTTGCATTTGTATGTGTAACAACGTATCACCAAAATACAGTTTGTGTTACTCTAACTGCAGGGAAGCTGTGGAGACGGATTCTAGGCAGAGCAACATAGATGGCGGAATGTGCCAGAATGCCAGTATGTGTGCATGCTGGTATCACGCGAGGAGTACAATCGCCTCCTAGCAGTATTTTGTACATTTTTCTTTCTAGGCTATAGGTAGGGCGACTGATGCCAAAAGTCGCCGAAGTCGGTTGTTACAAAAACATGGCATGTTGCACATTATTGTTTATCTCCATATTCCACATGATAAAAGCGCATTATCATTGGATTGCCCGGCTTGATAATACCAGATCTGGGTTGCTCGTGAGGACTTGGGTAGCTAGTAAGTTGGTTATACTGCACTTGATGATGTTCGTTGAATGATGTGAGTACATCACTTATATAGTGCTGTAACAGGGTTTTGTGCAGTTTAAAAGAATGCTTGTTCATGCTTAAAGTGGAACAGCCGTACCCATCGAGTCTAGGAAGGAACCTGAATAACAACTCTTGTATTTTCCAGAAAGCTGTAAATTGGGAACAACGACGAAAGATGAGCTCGCTGAAATTTGTCTGGGTCATGTCATGTGTTGATTCATGGGGTCTGTAGCATTTTCTGAGATTCTCAGGTGACCGGAATATCCTCTATTCTGGATTCATTGAGGGGAAACCCCAGAGATTAAGAAAAAAAATGGAATACCAGGGAACTCATGGCAATTTGTACAGAGTGAAAGATGACTGGAACTTTCTGAGTAAATGATTTGTTGACTCGTATGCTGGATCAGGTGTCTGCTCCATGTTCTGGGAATTGACATGACCAATATATCTCCTGTTCTGGATTTGCCCATAGAAAATTGAGGGCACTTTGTTGCTTCACCAGGACAAACTTCAGAGAAAGACTTACTAATGACCTTGGTGTGTGTGTGTATACATGTGTGTGCATGTATGTGTGTACATCACACTTTACATTCGCAGATTTCGCACAATCCCATCAGAATTTGGGATACCGAAGTCACTAATAATTGTCTTGCTGGAAGAGACGCAGTTTGATTGTCTCGCCTGAACAATGTTCAGCATCAATGATTTTGAAAATGAATGCTATCATTCGATACCTCATCTACAAGAAGAACTTCAGTCAAAATTACAGCACTCAAATAATTTTCTATTTTAGAGAAAATGGTGAGGACATGCAATTAAAGCTGAATGGGACTTCAGTGAATTCCGGGGGGGGGGGGGGGGGGTGGGGGGGGGGGGGGGGGGGGGGGGAAGGGGGGAAGAGCAAAATGGAGGGTGGGAGTGGTTCAAGGCAGTGATGAGCACTTCATGTCATGTATGGAACCCCTGGGTGGCTGCCGCCTTGCTATGAATCACACCTGTTTTTACCTACCTACGACAAGCACATACAAAATGCAACTGTCCCATTTATATCAGGTATGACTGGGTGATGAGAACTGGAAGGGGAAACAGTCACGTAATATAGGTGCAGTCAGGGGCTTTGTTTGGCGTCCCATAGCAACTATCTATGTCACCCTTGTTTCCGTGGGTTTCTGACCCCGGAGCGAAGGGTTTCTGCATACAAGTTCGGGTGCTGGCTGCTACGAGCCAGCACCGTATTTACGGGTCTTTTTCAATTTTCGATTCTCATGTTACGACTTTATAATGGATTGCCATTCTTATTTGTACTTGTTGGATCATTCATACTATATCTTCCTGTTACCATCAAACTCTATTATGTTTGCTGACAGATTGTAGTGTAAAAATCCTTGTAGATACATGCTGTATTACCATATATGGAATTGTATGTTGTTTTCTCATGGACAATTCGCTAGTTTTCGGATTATGTTTTTGGTTGTTCAGAACTTTTTACGTAGCTGTCAATTGCATACCCAGACTGTACACTTGAGCTCCAATATTATAAGAGTTCACTATAAAGAGCAGGGGTGTAGTCAAGGCTGGCGAGGCTGGGGCCAGGTTCATTTCTTGAGTTTGTACACTGTATGTATGGCGGCCTCAAGGCCAAATTGAGGCCGAGGCCAACCTGTACTCTATCCCTGATAAAGGGAGTTGCCCCTAGTAAGTCTAGTGACATGACACGCCCTACTTTTAAATTATTGATGCCTTTTGCCTGGTAACTGCTAATAACAATGTTGCTGCACATGATAACCGCCTACCATTGTACCTACCACTACAGGTAGGCTCCTCTACCACCACAGTGTTATGGTATGGTGGTAGAGCTGGCTGCCTTTTCTGTCAACTGTATTCTCTCTGCTGACATTCGATCCATGGCGACTCTGCTGGACAGCATATTTCGGGGTTTGTTGTGGCTTGATTGGCAGTGGACCTGTAGCATAGAGGGGCAAGGAGTTTGATACAAATTGGTTTGGATTAAATGCATCCCACCAGATCCCACTGGTTTTTGTGGTGGTTGAGTGGCAATGCCTTTGACAACACAGTGTTACCCAGATAAGACCTCATTGGCCATAGGAGGGGAGGAGTCCACTCCATTCCAGTAAAACACATGAAACAGTTATGAATGCCACAAATGAAAATAATGTTGTAAATACAAGTCTTTGGACAATAGAAATATACCAAATTGATGTAATAGGACTATGGGAGCATACTGTGCGAATGAGAACACTTCAGCCTGCAAGTTCCAGGGCTGGAATTAAGGTTTTATGAGGGCAGGCCAATTTTCCCCTTTTTTCAAGGGCATGACAGTGAAACTGTCAGGGCACCAAGGCCAAAAAGAGAAAATGTGTTATGTTCAATGTGCTATATTGGGTGGGCACTGGAGGCCAAATGGCCTTGGAAGAAGGGCAATTTTTTAAGGGCCTGAGGCCATAGCCCCAAATCCGACGGCCATGGCCTTGGTGGCCTCCGTTTAATTCCAGCCTTGATGTTCATTAGGACATTGATTCAAGGAACTAGCATACTGTATGTTTAAAATGATACTTGCTGAACATGGGCATGTCTAAAGTGCATCGTACTAACATAACAAATCAGAGCAGAAGACCATCTGAAGACATATGAAAGAGCACCTCACCCCCGTCTGATATAGGCAAGGCTGAATTTTTGGTTGTCTGGGCAAAAATATTGACAAAACCTTGTCTTGGATCTTCGCTGCAGTCATCATTTCCTGTACACCATATGCCTCAGTCATATTTCCTAGGTTTTTTCTCCTTATAAAAGTTAATTCACTCTTCTTTCCAAATTGTGCTTGTCACGTTCGTGGCTTTCGTAAGAAATGTGAAAAGACCAATTAAGGCTGCAAAAGTGAGTCAGTCCTTGCATGAAACTACGATGCACACAAGGTTCCAGCCGTGTCGCCTCCCAAAACTTTTTTTTCTCATTGTTACTCATCACAGCCATGTAGCCTCCCGAATCAGTTGAAATATTTTCTATTGTTATGTATGAGGCTAAGATGGTATGGACATGTCAAACAAAGCAATAGCTGGACTGGCAGGATAGAAGAGTACACTGTTGAAGGAAGAAGGATAAGGGGTGGACGAAAAAGGACTTGGCATAGTTTGCATCAATGAAGACTTGGTAGTTTGAGGAATCTCTCAGATATTCCACCACGGAGGTAATAGGTGGCGTAGTGTAGTACAACCATGAACAGTCCAACCCAATAGAAGTGAAACTGCAACGTAAAACTGGATGGTGATGATGATGATGATATTACCTAACATAGCCATGTAACCTCCCAAATCTTCCATTGTTACCTAACATAGCCATGTAGCCTTCTAAATGCAAATAGTCTGTATCCTTACATAACACAGAACGAGTAACCCGGAAAGGCTTCTGAATAATGTGTGAGCTCTGTGAAATCTCTGTCAAAAACGGTTCAAAGTCCCCGGATTTGCTATCACTGGAGCGACAGAGTTACAGATTGTTACTTATCGTAATAGTGTCGTTGGTAGGTAGAAGAAGCAGACGTCATTTCTGACATTAAAAACCCATATGTTCAGCACTCTGGATAAATTATTAAACTCTTGTGGTGGATTATGGGCTTGTCAGACTGGCCTCAATTTGATGATGTTGACAACTCGATGTTACGTGTGCTGAGGCGTTGTTGTTTTTTTCTGCATTATATATGCAGCACTGAGTGGTTGGCACGATTGACAGTGGTCGACTTTCCCCCTGAGAGCCTCCCAATAGAGTTCGGATCCCGCTCCAGTCGTACTGAAGATTTTGAAGATTGTACCTGAAGCCTTCTTGCTGAGCGCTCAGCACAAGGGATTGATGCAGGGACAAACGAGGGGCGGGCAATTTGCAAGTTGCTGTCTGCGTGTGATTACCCCCACCCACTCATTTAGGTACGGTCAAAGAGGCATTGCCAGGTGAAGGATTCATAGCTATCAGTAATGTGCATTATCCATGCCTGCAGTGTTACTGTACATTCAATTGCCTGGCAAGCGTATCATGGTTTGTTCGTTTTTGGTTACTGCGATAGCAAAGGATCCTATGTAGTCAGGTTGGCGTATGTCTGTGTGTGTGTGACACTGCTTGGAGGCATTGTAACTCAAGAAGGGAAAGTTGGCAGACGGCAATATGGCAATATCTCCACAACCGTTTGTTTCGATTTTCGTCAAACTTGTTTGAGTGACATAAGTGAGGAGTCTCAACAGATACTATGGTATTATATTATTGTTCCTCATTAATATTCATGAGAGGCTGGGCTTGAAGTAGTTTCTCTGAAAATATCATTAAATTTGAACCATACTTGGGTGGTAGATGCCCCATAGTGAATAGATGATCCTATTGTTTTTATGTGCCAATCTCATTAACATCCATGAGTGGGCGGGGCTTAGAGGCCAAATCATAAAAATGCCAACATTTCAACAACCATAGGCCTGATTTCTGACAAACTTGTTTTGGTGACATCAATGAGTAGTGCTAATAAATACTGTGGATTGGCTGTTGCGGTCCCTCATTAATATTTGTAGGGGGCAGGGCTCAAGTAGTTTCGCTGAATATTTTGTGTGAGCATGAGAAGTGGAAGACGGAAGGAGATATTACTTCCATACTTGGGGGTGGTGGATGCCCCATAGTGAATAGGTGGTTGATAGTGTTTTTGTGGCTGACCTCAATGATATTTCAGAGTGCACAGGGGCTTATAAACCAAGTCATAAAAATGATATCTCGACAACCATGGGCCTGATCCATCAAAATTATTTAAGTGAAAATCAGTGAGGGTGCCAATACAATACTATGAGTATATATTGTTGGTCCTCATTATTAGTAAGTAAGTAAGTAAGTAAGTAAGTAAATACTTTATGCTCCAGTAATGGAAATTAAGATATTCGCACATAAAGTTCAGACAGTACAACAATATATGAATAGAAAAATAGACATATCATGAATATACAATAAGACAGAGATAAGAATATAAACAGAATCACCAACAATGTGAAAGACTAGCCGACTCAAAGTTTCATGTAATGTTTGATTGCACGTGGTGAACGAGTTGCGATAACGGTTTGTTTACTGTTATGGGTGCCTCAGTCTTCAATCCATATATTGATCAAATTGTCGTGAAGGTGACAGTTAGAGGGGATGAGAAACTATCTTCAACAATGACTCCAATTTGGTGTCCAGTTTCCAGATGGTAAACTGAGTCAACAACACAATGCGGAACTCATGACCCTACCGCATTCTTAATTATCTATTACGGGTCAACGTTTCTTTCTCAGTCTGTCACTTCCCTCCCCCGCATATGGAAGAAAATACCCGAAACTCGGCAATAGTGGACATGTAGAATAATTGCATAATTTCGTTTCGAACTTGAAAAAGCTGACAACTTCCTAAGACGATACAACCTGGTATTCAGCAACTTTAACCAGCGCCAGCCACGTGCTTCACCCCAAGTGAGAGAAGTGTTCAAATGTACCACGAGATTTTTTTTTTTAAATGGAACTAACTCTCTCAACGCTTCACTTTGATAATAACGGGAGGAGGTTCGACAGCATTGCGACGGAAAGTCGATGACCATTATTAGTTTGATAATTCATTATCCAAAAAAAGTTATTGTCGCAATACGTCACGAATGAATGCAGATGCGGATATGCCTCATCATTATTGCCATGGGGGGATGAGTCCAGCCATAAAGCCGTATCATCAGCAAATTAATAATGGGACATATACTATCCTGGGATCTACAGTCAGACGTGTACAACGGGAATAAAAATGGTGCAAGCACTGTGCCTTGTGGCGTCCAGTATTGGAGGAAATAATGTCAGACCGGCAAGTGGGACTTAGTTTAACAAATGGGTACGACTCTGTAAGATAATTTACAATCCAGGGAATGAACCCATGTGGTATGACCATGTTGATCAATTTGCTTGCAAGTTTATGTGGCTGGACTGTATTAAAGGCGGAAGAAAAGTCAAAGAAAACCAAATCTAGCAGAGTTACCTGTGTGTTCTAGTGTGAATAAAGACGTTGGAGGAGCAGGCCAGATGGCATCCTCACAGCTCCGGCTAGCTGTAAGCAAATTGAAAGGATTAAAAAAGGAGAAACCAAATGGCTAAAACTACTGAAAAATAAGCGCTCAACACACTTTCAGGGGGACTGCAGTTAAGGCTATAGGACGAAGATCATTCTGCCTGAATACGGACGTTTTGGCAATGGGATGATGGTAGACTGCTTCCATCGTGAGGGCACACCACATCTGTTTGAAATGAGGTATTAAAATTACACTTGAAAATATGAGCCAACTCTATTGCACAATGCTTAAAAACCCTGGAGTGATAGTGTTACGGGTCCAGCAGCTCTTGATGGGTTCAGCCCACAGAACAGCCGGCGAAAATAATGAACAGAGACCTCTATATTGCACGTAGCATGCGTTAAAACAGATCGAAGCTCTAGGTATTAGTTAGTAAATCATCATGATCAATCGATGTAAAAGTGTGAGATTATTGGCATAGTCAATTGTGATTTCAGAATAGTGGAAAGGAATTAGAGTATGTTGTAGCCACTCATAAGACGGATACCATTCCCAGACATGTGTCATATTATTGTTTGTAAATAAAGTCTCTATCTTGTCTCGGTAGACAGTTTCTCAGGGCGATCAGCGTTTCAGTCTTTCTGGACCTCCGTAAGTTGATCAGCATCGCCTTTCTTGAATAATCCGTTCTTCTTGTGATTACAGTCTGGACCCTCTTGTGAGCCAAGTTATTGTGGGGTAGCTGTGACGTGCTTGTCGGGATAGTAGTGGCCACAAAGAATGATATATAATCGGAGTTTGTATTGGTGAGTTAATCCAGGCATCGGCGGCCTCAATAAACATGTCCCAGGCTGTACAGTCCAGCTCGGCGCGTAGATGATCAACGGCGTTATTGTTCCATGTTGTACGGTGTGAATAAGCGGGGTGGTTTCTCTTCCTTAAACAATGGGTCGGTAACGAGGAACAAGATTAACAAGATTATGGTCCGCCTTTCCGAGTGTGGGAAGCTGAATAGACAGGTTAGCATCTTACATTGGTATAAGAGATATCAGGGTAGCTTCTTTCGACGTGGAACATTTCACTTGCTGATAATAAGGGACGCTGCTCTTTTTAAGAGTTACAAGATTGAAGTCTCCGTTTTGATTATGGGGGAGAGAGATCCGTCAGGGGCGGATGATTCAAAAGGGGCCGATATGTTAGTAAGTTCAGGGCTTGGGTTTGGCGAGGTTTCCGGTCGGGACATAGACCGTTGGATGACAAATGAGAGAACTCCCGGGGCAGATAATACGGGCGACAGGTCACAGTTAGGATCTCCAAGTTGGGGGAGCACGAATGTCGTTTGAGATGGGCATTATTGGGTGGCACCACTTCTGATTGATATATGTGCACACCCCACCTCCTTTTCCCTTCCCGGATGTGCGGTTCGGTCCCCTCTCAATAATGTGAATCCATCAATCCCTGCATGTGAGTCAGTATGATGTTCTGCAAGCCAGGTCTCTGTGAATGAAGTATGCTTGCATTAAGGAATTCTTGCAGATATTTGCAGTTTGCCGAGATCTCATCAATTTTGTTAGATATGTATGCACATTTCCCTTACGATAGACGGTAGATATGGCTTGTGTTTCAGTCTACGGTTCCTCTCCCGCACCCCTCCGGCCTTGCCTCGCTTTCTTTCGTTTGCGTATCTCCTTGGAATGTCATTGTCAATGAGTAAGCGTTGTAACTCACCGTGTGTAGGCTCGGTACGAAGAGCTTAGAGTTCGGCACATTGAATATCGAGTTGTTGTCGTAGACTGAAATCCATCAATTTCTCCGAAACAGAGCGATAAAGTCCCGGAAAACATGAATATTTAACATGAAACATTATTATCATGAGGGGCATGGCTTAAAGTAGTTTTGATGTGAATTTCTTGTGAGCACGACAAACGGAAGACTTACTCCCCTACTTGTTGGTGGATATGCCCGATAGTGAGTTCATGTTCAACCTCCTGTATCGCATAGGCAAGGAACCACAGTGCCTTTTTTGAATAACGAGGAGAGGGGGTGAGGTATTATTTTAACACATCACTGCTGACGTGACCAGGCGATGTTTACCTCATTAATGCGAACTTATTCTAGTGTAGCAGGAATTTTTGTTTATAGACGATATTAATCTGTATCTAATCATACATCAAGGCATCCGTTCCGTGTACCAGGGACTGTCATCACAGTACATTCATACATGTTTTCAAAAATTCAGCCTATACTCGCGTGGCTGTTGGGAACACAACTACACCGATGTGAATGTTGGCCTATATCAGAAATGATTGAAAATCTTGCCCTACTTGAGAAAAAAGAGCTGTAGGGAACTTGATTCCAAAATATTTTGCTTGTAAAGGACTATGACCTTTAGGGAGAGGCAATTTCAGGGAATTTTCGAAAACTTCTATGGTTATGAAACTGCAATTATTAACTTGACAATTTCCAAAGAAGGTATCATCTGAGATTAGAAATGTCAATCCATGATTAACATGAGTAGCCGAGAAATTTCCCTAAATAATCGTGTAAACCTCATAATTGGCATCAATCATTTGACCAATAGACCAAGCATGAAAAACTGCGTAAGTAGATCATCAAATCAAAATGAACTCCAGTTTTGTTTGGATGAGATGTAGTCTAATATCCCCCAAAGCTTTGTTGAAATGCAGCATGAACCTTTGCAGATCGGTCAAAGTCATCAATCACAGCAGTCCCCCACCATGAGGAATGCATGTCGGTGTGTCTGCAATTTCATTTGATCATACATGTGTCTGGGTGTGTGTTTTCCGAAACCCTAAAGTATGTTGATACAGTTATGGGTAGCACAAAACCGTAGTCAGGCAAAACTTCACCAGTACGTAATACCAAAGTGAAAATAATGCCCGCCGCTGTACCCAGGCTCTGCTTGCACCCTGCGGCCTAAACTTAGGCCTAACTCTTCTAACGCTTTACCCTTACCTTGATGGTCATAGTCCCACCGTAATAAATCTCGGGTGCGTTTCAAATGGGCATCACTGCATGTCGGCTCCTGCTCACCCTCTATTCTGCAGTTTTAAAAAAAAAAAAAAAAAAAAAAATTTATCCACGAAAATACTGGTTTCAAATCCATTTACAACAACACAAACTTGGTGGGTGGTGCAAAAGTTTTTCCCAAAAAACATGACAGTGATTTGAAGGTCACCAGAAGTCATTTGTTTTGTTTTTCAGCTAAAAGGAAAATACAAGTTCAGACCCGATTCACACGATGGGTGAGGACAAAAGTTGGTCCCAATTCATGTGTTGATTTTTTGTCAAGATCACCACCAGAGGTCAAATTTGTGTTTTGTCCTGCATTTTTCCAACTTTGTCGGATTTTTTTACATAACTCGAGGATGTGGGACCTGTTTGTTGTCCTAAACACTGGAGGTCATTTCAAGGTCAACATGAGGTCAAATTTGCAATAATCATGCATTTTTAGCTCAAACAGCTATGCTGTTTTTTTTTTGTTTGTTTTTTTTTTTTTTTTTTTTTTTTGTTTTTTTTTTTTTTTTTTTTTTTTTTTTGGAAATGTTTTTTTTATTTTTTTTTTTTTTTTTTTTTTTTTTTTTTTTTTTGTTTAGCTAATTGTGATGGGCCCATGTCATTCTATCTATCCATCATCCTATCTACCTCCTATCTCTCCGGTCCTGTAAAACTTTTGCTTTTTGGGGCTCAAACTGTTTGTGCTTTGATGAGATCCTTGACCAGACGTGGTCACAATGCTTATTGACTGATGGCTCATCGTTGCCCACCTAAAGGTCAAGGGTCAAATGGCAGTACGGGGCGCACAGTGGGCTCAATAAGATGGTAAAACTGCAAAGCACACTTCCCTCTTCTCCTGGACAATTTCGGTGGCACACTTGCCTGTGATAGTCCTACTGATGGTCTAACAGCCGTTCCTTCGGGGTTTCAGAATTTTTGATCCAAGGTCCCCATTGGGCCCTAGGGCCCCTTTCATGAAATTTCACACAATGGTACTTGAAATGCATCTATCTACAAGCTTAAACAATTTTTTCAAAGTACATTATTGGTCCGTTGAGTAGAGGGCCATGGGGGGTTCAGGAATTGTGGGCCTAGGCCCACTTTGGGCTGTAGGGCCATGTTGAACTACTGTCAAAATCTTGTATCTCTAGAATTTTTGTTCACAGTGCTGATGT
Organism: Sclerodactyla briareus; assembly: GCA_026419785.1. Taxonomy (NCBI): domain Eukaryota; kingdom Metazoa; phylum Echinodermata; class Holothuroidea; order Dendrochirotida; family Sclerodactylidae; genus Sclerodactyla; species Sclerodactyla briareus. The sequence goes on along the minus strand of JAODTK010005826.1, from coordinate 143,417 downwards.
TCGCTCATGATGATGGTCTATCAACCGTACCTTCGGGGTGGGCAGGATTTTCGAGTCCAAGGTTCACAGGGCCTGATGGCCCATTTTATGAAATTTCACACAATGGTAATTGAAAGACATCTCTTCCCACAAGCTTCATTTATTTTTTCAAAGTTGCATGTAATGGACTTAGGTAGAGGGGGGGTCCGGGGTTCGGGTTTTGGGGGCTTGGGCCCATTTTTGGCCCTTGGCCTCGGGTCCATAGGACCTTAGGACCATGGCCCCAGGGTGAAAGCATTTTTAGAGGGAATGCTGTGATTCATATAGTTTCATATACATTGCTGTTAGTTCTATTTAGAATTGTGGGGGGGAACACTACCAACTCATCTCACTGGAAATAGGAATTACCTACTGGAATTGGGTCAAGTGGTCAAGTACTCACTGTGCTCTCCAACCAGCTCTCACTTACGTAACTGTAATAAGTGTATTAACAGGCTACAGCTAGCTGGCTATAGGCACCTGCACACTACTGTTGTCCCACTACCTGATTAATTATCAGTAGGGTTTGGACATCGCTCTGTCCGACTAGATTACATAATATTGAATCATCGCTGAATTGGGCACCTTTCAGGGAGGAAGAAATGAGTCTGAAATTTACATGTACTTACTTTTTCAAGATGGACTTCAGGTGTTTTCTTTTTCCTACTCTTGTTAGTTGGGACAAAATAGTATATTAGGCCCTCCTATCAAGTCTGTCACCCATAAGTCGGCCAGTTCATACAACTATCATATAAACAACTCCTGTACCGGTGTGCCAGTATTACTCTTGTTACAGTTTCCGATATTTGGTCCTGATGTTCAAGATGCGCAGTAGCTTGAGCTTACAAGGACTATGTTTAGTTATTAAAAGTAGTCCTCGCGAGTATAGTCCTCAATTCAGAATCTGAACATTCAACTTCTTTTCTGAACGTATTTCAGTCTGTATAATTTTATTATACATTCCTGATTTTTCCCTGACCCTCTGACAATTCGTAGTTGAGCACCGTGAGCCCAGGTGCAGTTCAGGTCATTTTGGACATTTCATGCAAATAGGCCTATGCCTAATTTTCTTCTCCTAAGAGTTGTAAATCAGATGATCTTGGAACTGTGGTATATTATCTATAATAACTATTAATATATTAAACTGCCTAAAATTGGGGTTTAAGCTACACATGCCAGGAGGCCTGGGGCATTTCGTTGCTGATAATAAGTCATATAAGTAGAGAGCGCGCAGAATGAAAGGTCCCAGGCCTTTCCTAGATAGCTACTTATGGGAGGCTTTATTATGTCTACCCACAAATTCCATTCCTTCCCTGTTTTGATCAAGGTATGCTGTTTATAATTAAAAACTCTCTGTCTGTCTGTTGGGCTGTCTGTCTGTCTGGTCTGTCTACCTACCTACCTACCTGTCTGTCTGTCTGTCTGTCTGTCTGTCCATTCCATGTGTCAACATTGATCTATTCAATGTGTCAACAATTGCGTAAGTTTCACACAATGGTACTTGCCATGCATCTCCTCCGAGCCCGATTCAATTGATTTCTCAAAGATTACATGTAATGGTCCTTTGGTAGAGGCCATCTGGGTTGTTTGGGAATCTTGGGTCCAGTTTGTGCCCTAGAGTCAATATATGAAATGCTGCAAAGTCTTGTATCTCCACAAATTCTGTTGCAAATGCTGATGTTCAGTCATAATGAGAATCTACTAGCCAGTACCCTCATGGTGCCCAGGACTTTAGGAACCCAAGGCCCAGTGTCACGGTGGCCCATCAATATTGATTGACTGGTAAGACACTTGCCATTCATGACAAAAGGTCGTAAAGGGGCACATAGGCCATTGTTTGAAACTGCCTCCTTCGCCTCATGATCTTGAACCTTTATCACAACATTGTACATTATCGGCTTGGTACATTTGTGCATTTGAGCTACAGCACCTTAGGTGCTCTAGTTCTGACTTTGTCTTAAAGCAAAATTTTGGAAATGTGGACTACAGTTGGATCTGAACAGCATGTAGGGCATTCAAAAATCCTGGAGGTCAAATGGACAGATTTTAATGGGCTACCACCAGCTGTTTTTCTATGGGGACCTACACGTCTGCGTTTTTACCCACATGCACATTTCTAGTTTCTATATCCGCCAATAGAGGAACACGTGTGGCTTGCAACCCCCCACCCCTCCTCTAAATCCCCCCCATCAAAATCACCTCGGCAGGACCATATGTAGTCGCTATATCCCTGATTTTTCCTCTTCAAACTGACAAATTTGACTACCAATTATGCAAATCCCTTTTTGCTTTTTATTGTGCATTGCAGTTTGACGTTGCACGAACAGCCGCAGAACAATTTTCCTACCCCTCAGACCGAAATCACACATCCGAACAGGCACAAACTCTACAGATTTCTCTTCATACTTACGATCAACAATATAACATTGAGCAGATTGATGTATTAGTTTTCTTTCAAAGAGTGGTGACGGTTTAAACAGGCCCGTAACGAGAGCGCTATGGATGAGTTTTCGTCATGCAGTACCCCAAAGCTTTTCACTGGTGAGCATGTGCTCCCCAACCGTGAGAGGCTTATCATGCAAGTTACCAGACCTGTCCAGGTGAACGACTCCCAACTTTCTAACCATCTTAGCTGTTGAAATCAGATAAAGTGAATTTCAGATAAATCTTGGCAATGCATTGGTGGATGGATATGATTATCTGCAACCACCACATTTCCCAATGAGGAAATGACTTCTGGCACATTTAGAGCAGGTCAATAACTAGGTAGCACCTACCTAGAATCGAACTGAATAGAGAATTTGTGCAAGAGTCTGATTTCTGCCCAATTGGTTTCATGATTAGGAATGGCTCAAGCATGGGGTGGGAATATTCTCTCTCTTCCTCATCGGAAATTTCACTATTTGTTGTCATAAATAGAGTCACCTCCTCGCTGGAAGCTCAGCACGAGGGATTGGAGCAGGGACAAAACGGTGGGAGAGGGTAGGCAATTTGCAAGTTCCCGTCTGCGGTGGTTTACCCCCACCCCACCGTTTCGAGGTAGCCACCAAAGTAGGCTTGCCGTTTCCGTGTAACCGGTGAAGAATTCGCAGCTGACAATAAGGTGGCATTATCGCTTGCTGGGCCTTGAATGGGATTGATCCTCTGCTCAGCAAGTTACCATAGAAAAAAAATAAAAGAATTACATTCCACTTGTTCACAGGCGTATACCACAGTGGTCACTCTAGCCGGAGTGGCACAGTCACCTCTGGCAACTACAGTACCCACACGTCACCGGTCAACATGCAGGGCAGCCCTCACGGAGTCCCGACTACACAGTCGCTTGGCTCACTGGAGAACAGTCAGCAAGAGCCGCAGTAAGTACTTCATAACTCGGATGAGAACAAGTCTACAATCAGTCGTGCTCACTTCTTTGTGAGAGAAAGATCAGGGCATCTTGGTCTAACTTCAATGGAGCTGAGAGGAGTTCGAGGTGATTTGATTCAGGTTTTCAAAATTATTCATTGAATCAAAGGCGTTCCTTCACTATTTTCTTGAGTTCTTCAGTAACCAATAGGAGTCATTGCATCAATCTTCGTTGTAAATGCTGTAGATTGGACATTCGAAAATATTTCTTCTCACAGGAGTTATGAGTGGGATATCCTTCCTGAAGAGGTTGTTCTGTCTAGAGTGTGAAATGCTTCAAGAACAGTCTTGATTTTTTCAAGAATTGTAGGTGAATTCTTTAGGCATCTGGGTGCTGTCGATGGGCTTACTAGAGAACAGTCGACAAGAGGCGCGGTAAGTACTGGATGCCTGGAAAAAGACTTTGCCATCACTTGTGTAACATGTGTGCTGTTGACAGGCTCACTAGAGAACAGTCGACAAGAGGTGAGTACTGGACGAGTACTGGATGCCTGGAAAAAGACTTTGCCATCACTTGTGTAACATGTGTAATGTCGATAGGCTCACTAGAGAACAGTCAACAAGCGCCGTGGTAAGTACTAAAAGGCTAATCATTGAAAGATTAGTTATTGAAGACTAATTAGAGAGCTCAATCACAACAGCGTTCGGCTTGCATGCCTGGGTGTGGTACTATCAGTGCCACTTTCTTAGGCAGTTGCAAGAGAAGTATTCAGGCAAGAATAAGGAGCTGTACTTGGGCCTTAATTGTTCAACGTGCAGTGATTTGGTGGGCAGTGGGGCTGGCTGACTGGGCATAGAGGGATGGTATGTAAATGCTAGAAGTTGTGTTAAGGGATTTTCTAAGTCTAACTAATATCCAAGACTGTGTTCAGAAGGGTAAAATGAGGTGGATGGTTCCGTCATTTTGAAAGGATGGATGACAGTAATTGGGTCCAGAAGTCCAGGGAGATTAAGGTGGCTGGCCAGACAAGTAGAGGTAGACCTGGCAACCCCAACACCTCACTGCAAGGGTATTGACTTTGCTCTGGACAAGATAGGGTTGAGTGGAAGAAGGTGTGCCATTGGGTTTTCCTGTCTTACCCGTGCTTGCATGGTGGACTCCTGGCGTGAAACTGTTCATGATGATGATCCAAGTTTGCTACACTAGTAGTCACTGGGCTCAGAGAACAGGGGCAAGAGCAGCAGTACTCGATGCTTGATGTCTTGCCTGAATGAAATTCAGGAGGAGACTTAGTAGTCACTATGGCATGTGTCCGTGGTGTGTTATGTGTGTGTGTGTGACACACTTCTCGTTAGCAGGATATCTTTCAAACAACAAGTGCAATTGCGACAACATTTTTAGGGTAGCATCGGGTTGGGTGAACAGGATCTGTTTAGATTTTGGGCACAAAGTCACTAATTAAGGTAATTAGCCTATATTATGTAATTTATTGTTTAGGCTCGTTAGCAGATTACGAATGAACCGTAGGTGCTATGGTGACTTGATTTTGGGCACATAATTGCAGAATATAAGGTAGATGAACTGATTAGATTTTCAGCATAAATTATGGTAATTAAGTCGTCTACTTTGCATAATTTATACGAATTTCAAAAGTTTGTCGGATGTTCACGAAACTGGTGAGTATGGTCTATCCTCAGTCCTCAAACTTTTCAACAAAGATTTGGGGTCAATGGAGGGCATTCAACGTATCTAATTTGCATAATTCATGCAAAATCTTTAAGCTTGGATTTTCATGAAACCTGGTGGGTATGGTTTACCTTGAGCTCCAATTTTTTTTTATCATGGATTCATGCACTGGAGTCCATTCAACATGTCTAATTTGCATAATTTTAAACTTTGCTAGATTTTTTGTGAAACTTGGTACATGCCTAATTCCGCGATAATTTGAGGCATTTTTAGTCACATTTCCACTTTAACTCCTTTAGTAGACATTGTCAATAATTAGTCATTTTTGAATTTGAAATTGGTCACTGATTGTTTGCTGTTCCTGTTAAATGCTAATTCCGGAATTTTTTTTGCGACACATGGAATGCCTTGTAATTGTTTTGCATGGTGACTAATAGAAGTAAACACTGATCACGCAACCAGGCAAGACACTGGGGGCGATCGCCTTGTCCTGAAGAAGAGACTACAATCACTGGTTGTGACTGTTCATTTGTGCCGACCTTGAGTTCACTTAAGCTCCATTCAGCCTTCGAAATATTTGAGAAAATAAGCATCGATGATATTGAAATGCAATTGTTCGATGCCTCATCTAAAGACGAACTTCAGTCAAAATTATGGCACTCAAATCATTTCTATGTTCGACGAGCATTTTGGACAGTCAACAAATTAAGAAAAAAAAAGACCTACCTCCACAAAATTGAATTTTTGACCTCATACTAATCGTTTCCGTTCAGCATTTTTGGGATTTAAGATGGAGTTAAGGTAATCTAATTCAGAATTTCAAGAACAATAATTGCCATTATAGCCTGCTGTTTGGCCAGTTCTTTGAGTTTCCCCATTCATTTCTGACTCAGTCCAATGGTCATTGCCCCAAACCTTTTCTTCAGCATTGCTGGTGAATGTTCGTAAGCACTTCTCTGTCATCTTGGTGTCATTGAAATGTGGAACAGACAATTCTAGAAAGTGCTGTGGTGTCAAGAAAAGTCATAAAAAAAAGTCTATACTGTTCATGAAAACTATGATAAAGTCAGATGCTTTTTCCCCCAACATTTTTATGAAGAGTTCCAAGTATATAGTTGTGGAAACACTCCCAGAAATACTGTTTACATTATATATAACTCCTCTCCCTAGTTGTGTATTTGCTTAAACTATTCTGGGGCTCGCTTGATGGTATCTGTTAGGCCCTTGGATTTAGGTGCTTCATCCTCCACCCACAATGTGAAGGCAGCTGCACTTCCCGACAGAATTGTGAACCTTTTCCTATCAGGGAAATGATAAACATATTGTAGCCTCCATCAGTAATGTTTTGATCATAAACCTTAAATTCTTCTGCAAGGAGTTAAGTGGCCGATAATGTCCACCCACTACAAAAGTACTCGTGCTCTTTCTGTACTCTGGGACCCATGTCTCCATGGAGTTGTGAAATAGGCCATGAAAAAAGTGGCCACGGAGTCAGAAAAACCAAGCCGTAGTTATCAAAGCTTCCAAATACTTGGACATGTATACTTCCAGAAATTGGAGCTGTTTTCTCGCTGTTTGCTGCAATGAATGATCATGCACCTCTGATAGTGCAGAGCCCACCTCTGTCTACAGTTACTGTCCTATTGTGTGCAGTTGTCATTTCCAGTACCTGATTCAAGAAATTCGGATCAAGTCCAGCATGATAATCTCTTTCTCCATATTGCCTAGTGTTTATCATGGTTTCAATGGGAAGGCCCGGGGCCCAGTTGGGCCTTAGGGCCCATATATGAATACCGCAAAATCTGGTGTCTCCCACAAATTTGTTGCACAGTGCTGATGTTCGGTCATAATGATGGTCTAATAGCCGTACCTTCAGGGTGTCCAGGGATTTAGGACTCACGGCCCAGTGTGGGCCTTGGGGCCCATCATGGGGTATATTTGTTGACTGCTTAGACATCTTTGGCCATATGAAGATCCAAGGTCAAATGTCATCACAGGAGCACAATAGGACATTGTTGGGAACTGCCTTCTTGGCCTCATCAGTTTGATAATCTATCGCATATTGTACATTCGTCTCGGTACCTTTCTGCGGTTTGAGCTACAGCACCATTGGTGCTCTAGTTTCCATTCATTCCACTGAACAACGTGCTACAGATCTGAATTCAGTACCAGATGAAAGTTTATTCAATTCAGTTCATAAATCTGTGGGTCACATGATCATTTCCGAAATAGCTCCTGGAAATGGCAACATTGAAATATGAAAATTGCTCGAAAATAGACGGCAATGGGAGGCACACAGTGTGAAGAATATATGTTAAACTGTCACCAGGCTTTGAGGACACAACCATCATCCCATCTTTTTGGATGTTATGGTTGATAAGTAGGGAGGGGGGATCTTTAGTTTTGTGCTAGGGAGGGGGCAGTTTCGAAAGATTGTTTTGCACAATGTTCAGAATGCACTGTCGAACAGCCAGTGAACCCCTATGACCTTTGACACAATAGCATTATTATCCATCTCATTAACTGTAACTATGAAAAGGCTGCTGGGTAATATCTGTAAAGTGCTTTGATCACGTTAGTGGAAGGTGCATATAAGTCTCAGATATTATTATTATTATTACAGCTCAAGTTTTCTCAAGTCTGTTTTCCTTGGCATTTGGAGGGATTACAGATCTTGATGTTTTTAAAAATGAGACACATGAGACCAAAGTAGTGAATTATACACAATTTTAGTGGTCCCAATTGATGTCAATTATCCTCACCACTTCTATGAATCATGGCAACAAGATGACTGCACCAGACATGATGTCAACAAAAGTGGAATCTGAACAAAATTGTGTTCAGTGTCTCTGTCTCTGCTCAAGTATGACCTTTTGACACTGGCCCAGTAACGAAAGGTTTCTGACCTTGAAGAAAACTTGAAATACTCAAGTTGCTGCTCAGGGACGCCCTCATCCTTGCCCTCTGGGTAGAGACTGTTAAGAGGCGGATCTGAAACGACTCTTGCCCTAAAATATTTTGAAGACTTCTGTCATCGGTGGTATTACCAGAAAGAATGTGGAGCAGTGACATTCCCTCGACCCCGGTATTGACGTGGTCTGTTTCCAGTTGAGGGGGAGGATAGTTTTAATACTGAATGTGATGTAGCTAGCTAACCCAACATGGTTGGTCTTCTCCGTTGGTGCTCAAAGGATTCGGGGCAATCTCTTACCAGCAGGTGCGCTACCACCGGGGGTCAGAGGGGGGGTGTCTTGACCCCGCAACTCTCACGAGGGCTCCCACATACATAACCTTTTTTCTGCCTGCACAAAAATGGCTCATCACTGCTCTAGACCCCAAATCTTAATGGGTGGTCGTGAGGACCTGGACCTTGCAGAGCCTGGAGCATGCACCCAAAAAGAAGGGGGGGGCCCCACTACTGAAGCACATCCCTTGGCCCTTTTAGAGGTGGCCTGTTTGGACCAGTTGGGAAAAGAAAAAGGGGGGGGGGGGGGGGGGGGGGGGGGGGGGGAGGGGAGGGGAAAAGTGGGGGAAAAACAAGGAAAATGGGGTGGGGTGGGAGGTGAAAAAGGAAAAAAAAGGGAAAAGGAGAGTGGCTCAGTGTTACACCACTGTCTGTCACTAAGAGGCCTTATTATATCCCTGCAACACTGTGAGTGTTCAGAGTTATTATGGTTTTGGGGGCTGAGCCTGCTGCTGCCGCTGTCTCTGTTGCCACTGCCGAAAACTTGAGGCTTTTAAACGCCTCATCTGAATGATCTGAAACCTGATATTTCTCAAGTGGGGATATAATTACTGATAGGACCATGCAGTCCAACTCATTGTGTGGTGTACATTTCGTAGACAAATAGTGGTATTATATGACAGATAGTGGTATTATATACTGTATGACTACTATTCTTGTTCCCCTCATTTGGATTCTTGTTTTCCGGCACTACAGCAATCAATATGGAAAGTTTCATTTTGCTCTGGCATGTTCTGAATGAATCACACTGGTCTTCCGTGGTACTGTGTAAATAAGCATGCAACAACGGGTATACTCGCTAATTTCGAACCTGTATCTAAATCCTTCAAAGGACAAATGTGATTATGATAATTTTACAAAATGAATACTGCCCATTTAGAGAATATTATAAATTTATGCAGTGTTTGATTTGGATATGTATGCAGCTGATTCAATGACACCAGGGAATAATTCCCCATTGTAACATGATCGTGTGTTTGTCTCTTTCTAGGAGGAAGAGTTCCTGTTACCACAGCCGCCTCCTCTTACAACGCGGGAACATTCCCTCCAGGCCTCCTCTCAAGAAGGAACCCTCTCGGCAACCAGAACAGTTCACCAATGAATCAAGGCATCACCCACTGACTGCACCATCACAAGGTACGCTAGACGAGGGGACATGTCAAACCCACACCCCAAAGGTGGAGGTTCTAGCATGTTGCCTTGTTGAGTTATTGGGGTGGGGGTTGAGATGGGAGTTGGGGTGGGGGGGGGGGAAGTTCAGAGAGGCTGCCCGTTCACTTTAGACAGTAAATGCTGCTTTTTTGTAGGATGATAACAGAAATACGGAAAAGGTATTTACTTAGAAATGAATGAGATCATCCTCCAACATTTTGAACTAATTCGTAACGCGTTCATTTGTGGATCCCGACTATAGTTTTTTTTGTTACAGGGTTTTCAAGAGTGCTTAATTGTTTTACATTGACTTTGTATTACATGGGATCCTGTACTTCTCCCATGATGTCACAAAACAGATTTTGCAATATCGGCTCACTCGAATCGGATGAAATTTTGTATAGAAGTTCCGCTGCCATAATGTGATAAATAGGAAGTACCAAAAGTCGAGTCATATTACCTGATCGTTGGCCTCTAAAATTGCAACTCCTCACCTTTGCGTTGATACAGGTGTTGTGAACTCTCCTGCTCTTTGCATAGGTATTAGTTAATCTGGATTTACCTGGATGGCCACCCTCTCGCTCGTCCCTGTGAGGTTCTTGAGAGAACGGTGATTCAGTCGAAGACCCTTGAAGATCCCACATTTCTTGAGTCTTTTCTTAAATGTGTTCAGTGTTCTGGCTGATCATTCAGCAATACTCCATACTATAAAACACTTCATGTTCTGTGTTCAGATACCGTTATAAACGACAACTGTTTCGATACCCTGTGTTATGTATGTGCACAGGGTTTGGGTTCCTGATTGAATTTTATGTTGTCACTTCATGTGTGTTTGCTATAATGCACTCACATTAGTGCAGTGCCTGAACGCCAAAGCCAGTCACTACTCAGACCTACGTTATAGATATTTATGGGCTGATTAAAATGAGTCCACCTACAGTTTGGTTATATTGGGGGCGTGAGATAACCTTCAAGAAATGCATCTTCTGGTGACTGAATTAACAGGACTCTGAACCAGCAGAGAATAGATTGTATGTATAGGTGTGGCAGTTCTAAAATCACGAAGCTGAAAAAGAGCACAAGAGTCACAAGACTATCTTTCATTGTGTTGTTCTCTATTGACGACAGAGTGAAGGAAAGCAATCTAGTGCCTGCACCTAGAAAAGGTTCTCGTTGCTGCTATAGTTCAACCAAATGAGCCAGTCCGTGGTTGTAAATGGGCATGCTCACCACTGAACAGTTTGGGGAAATAGATGAGATTCCCCCCATAGCAATATCGCTACAGTTTATTTTCAAACGCACACTATTTGAAAATGCAACCAATTCATCCCATGTTTTTGGATGTTATTGTTGATAAGTATGGGGGAAAATCTGTGGAGTTTTGTCTTGGCAGGATCTGTAATTTTCAGCAGAGGAGTTTCAAAAGATGGTTCTGCACACTGTACCTTAAACGTCGAACTGCTGTCGCTCCCTCTTGACCTTTGACACAATAGCGTTATCATCTCATTGAACTGTAACTCGAACTGGCTTATTATTGGAAATCTACACTTATGCTGTAGCGTACGTCATTCCCTTTGAATTCCCCTTACTCTTGGTGGTTGTTTTGTAGTATGTCCTTAATAGAGAAGGAATCTAGACAATGTTACAATACTGTATGTAGTTCTGACTGAGCGTTGTAGGATACCTTGCCCTTTGTGGGCAATAAACCTCCACATTGGCTTGTAAACATTGGGGAGAGGGGTCACTTGGAGGCTGTGGTATCAGTGGGAGGAATCAGATGGAGGCGCTGTGATAGGATTTATGTTTTATGGCTACCTGGGTCCCTGCCAACAGGGAACTGACTGTCGGTGATGTGGGAGTTGATTTATGAGTACACATTTGTGGGCCTGTTGATGCTAAACTATCCATAGCATTTGTTCCCAAAGTTTTTATAGCCATGTTTCTCCAGGCATTTCATGTATCCTTGGGGGTAACCCCTAATTTTTATCCATCTGTATCCTTATACTGCCAAATTATAGGCCTCTGTATAGTTCTGTTAGTGTGTCATGTGTGTACATGTGTAGGAAATTGGAATGGATTTGAGCATTGCCATTGTGCATGACTGCATGTGTAAGTTTATGGGACTGCTTAATAATTAATTGACTGGTCACCCACTGCTAGATATGGGGATCTCAGGGGTGAATCCTATTAAAATGCTAAGAGGGCATAGTTTGTACAAAATGATAATATAATTCCACAATTCACTTCAAAACCAAAGGTGAGCAATAAAATACCCAATAAAAGTCTAAAAAGTAAGAAATTGTTTACTTAGCTGATAATAAATAAGCAGTTATTCCCCCAGGACACAGCATACCAGATAACACAAATCACTCAATGGACGTCCCATCACCATCCTCACAAATAAAATCTAATCAAACTCTTCCGATCGTGGCTATAAACAAATTCAAAAGTGAAATATTATTTGAACTTCAGTGAACCGTTGTTGTTTTATCACAGAGTGGGAATGAAATTAATTGTTGCGACACACCCATTGCACTACGAGGGCGAGGCTAAACCAGGAACTAGTAGAAATCAACAGCAGTGGGTTTGACTTGCATTTATAAGCTACTGGAGAATGAATAAACATGCAAACTGAAGGGATATCAAAATGAAGAGTTAGAGTGCACAAACCACTGATTTGCACCCACTGGATATAGCAAAACAGTAAGGAATAACATTAAGTAAGAATGAGTGAAAGTTCGGCTACAGTACCAGGCAATTGCTATAGGCTAACTTAGTGAGGCACACATAGGCTGGGAAGCAAGGTCATACAGGCTAGGCTCAGATAGCAATGAAACATACAAAATGATGAAATATCGACTAATGATTTGAGTCCTAGCATGAAGGTCAACCAATTTTAAATGACAAATATAATAAAAGTGGCCACTCCTACACAAGTACATGTGTAAGAGTGTGCTTGGGTGCGGACTATGGCAACAAGCACATAGTCGGCATGTGCCATTCGACAACAAATCTGAAGTGCGAGTTAGAATTTAATGCTATGAGAAAAAAGAATACACATGGTCCAGCTTTGCTGTAAATGCCAGGAAGACACCATTTTGCTGCTTAGCTATATATGTTGCAACAATTTCCAAAGGAAGGGAGGGTGATGCCCTGCTCTCATATCTTAGATCATGTCCTTACTGTATTTACCCCAAGAAAACAACCCCTGGAGTGGGGGTTTCCATTCACTTCCATGAAATCTGAAAATCTGATTCACAGTAGACAGGCTGAGGCTATTATGTCAAGAGTCACCATTGACCTGTCATGTACGTAGGTTTTCCAGGTTGGGTCCTGTTAGTGAAAACATATTGCGGAAGGGCAGTTTGTCTAGATGTGAGATATGCTAGGCTTTCGTACTAGGGCGGAATCAACTCAGCCAGTTGAAAAAGCCTTCACCGTCTGAAAAACCCTATGTGTAGGGAAATCCAAAAGTAAAATAAAAGAATCATACAAGTAGATAATATTCAATACTGTTCAAAAATATGAAAAAACATCAAATATTCTACCGGTGAAAAATCTGCTCGGTTGGTTTGAATAATTTGGTCGTGTAATCTGGGGAAAGTAGAAAAAGTTGATTGTGCAAATAACATCTATTTCGTATTTGTAAGAGAAATCATAACCTTTGTGTGATCCTCTGAAAAAGAGTAGATTAGTTGTGGTGCCTATTAGGTAATTTTTTGAGGAAGGAAAGAGCCTCTATATATGCAAATACCACTCTTATGATGAGGTCCTAAAATGTAAATACAGTGATTTAGGGTGGAGGGATGCAATAAAGCCCATTATTCTACCTTTGCCTGGCACTTGAGTGCAAAATAAATATTTATTAAATATGGTCATAAAAGGGGTTGGTGCGCGATGTTTTTGCATTTTCCCAATAACCATTAGTGTTGGGGCGTCTTTTTCAAATGGATGCTTCTCAGCAGTTTCAGATTTGGTATATTGAAAAATCCCCCCCCCATTTGTTTTTTGTGAAGACAATAGTAACGTAGTGGGTGGACTAATTGCTTCCAACAAAAAATCCTATGAATGTTCTGAAATTGAGTGGGCTTCTAACCAATGATATGTAAAATGGTTTAGTCTGGATTGTCTGGATTATTGGATTTAGTACATTGGGAATCAGATCACTCAACAACTGCATCGCTACAATGCAACATGTTTTTGATTGGTGGGGAATCTGCGAATCCTGCCTCTTTTATCTCAAGTCATGCTGAACATGTCACATGAGTAGAACCCTTAAAACGACTGGAAGACTTGTTCTAAATAAAGAGCTGCAGAGAAAATTTTGCAAAAGAAAGGAGAGAAGAAATTTACCATATTCATCCTAATATACAGTTGTGTTCTAATAAAAGTGTACCTGATTTTTTACCAATCGGATGATTTGGGTGTCTCAATGGAGGCATGCTAACAATCACATTTAATTTGATATCCACACAGTAAAACTAAGATACCAAAGGATTCCTAAACAATGGATCACAACAGCATTACTTCAATTTGGCGCACTGTGTGTATCCCATGTCGTTCAAGGTGGATAATGCCCATGTCTGTCAGAAGAGGTCACTGATTGGAAGGACTTACATTGATGTGTGTAGACATCACCTGCCCACCTAGTGGCCCTACCTTTGATTGTGCAATACAGCTAGCTGTCCCAATCAACATGAGTTTAGGTAGCAACATTACTGTGTTCATTGCCTGCATATACATTCAGGCTATGAGGCAATGCGTACATTGGAGAAGTTTTGGGATGGAAGAATTACTAGCCAGCCTAATGGTGATGGAAGCCAGAGAGAGCATAGTATGGGTGCGGTGGGCTGGGTTCTGCTGCTCTTGGCAATTTCGGATCGATTTGATAAAAATCATTTTGTGAGGACAAGTGAGTATTATGAATAGCAGAACTAACCTTGATTTTCAACAAAATTCTTTCTATAGTATAATGAGTATAATTGCCATCTGACAGAACTCACATTGATGGCATAGACCTGCACTGATTGAATTAAGGAGCTTCTCAGCAGCGTGATTGCTAGAGATGATGTCTTTAGTCAGGTTTGCAAATGCTGTAGGCATATACAAAAATATAACAAGAATAGCAATAAAGGATAACAAGGCTTTGGTGGAAGGAATAGTGATCCACTTTAATTGTGAGATCTGTGACGGTCAATATTCAGGACTACACAACCATGAGGTCATGGTATAGCCAGCTTATCAGTCTGAATAAGACTAACACAGCTCTAGGATTGGAAGGAATAGAGTTAGTGATCACTTTAATTGTGAGATCTGTGACTGTCAACATCAGGAACTACACACACCCCTGAGGTCATGATAGCTCAGCCGTTTTTCAGTTCTGGATTAAAGACTGACACAGTCTCTTAGAATGAAGGAAATAGGTAGTGATGCACTTAACTGTGAGATTTGTGACTGTAAACATCAGGACCTAACACAAACCCATGAGGTCATGTAAGATCAGCCTTTATATAGTTGACTGAATAGAGATGATGCAGGTTATGGGTGTGGAGCTAAACTTAGTTTGGCTGACCTAGCTCTTGTTGCATTAGGAATAGTGAATGTACCTCACAAGGTGTACTTGGTGATGGGGAAAATCCACAAATTAATGTAACTTGAGATGGGGCCAGTGTCTGAACATATCCTGTTCAGTTGAGAAGAATATGGTTTCACAGAGGCAAAACAAATTTAATGAAGGCAAACCACACTGAATAGGCCAAAATAGCAAATGTACCAAATGCGTATACAGATGCGTATTTACCGGGAATGGATTATAGAATATCATCTCAGAAGATTAAAAACACTATAAGGTCTTGGTTGGGGACGTCTCATCCAAATGTAGGTTAAAGGGGTGCACTGGGCATTTCAGATGCATCAATTCAGTCACAATAACACTCATCCAAATGCAGTTGGGCGTCGCAATGTACCCAGGTTCAATTCATTCACATGGTGTTCTGACAATAGGAAGCCTTTGGACTCGATGTCAGAGACTTACTATGTTTTAATCTAAATGCATTCAGATGTGATGCAATGAAATGCCAAATTGGGTTCGTAACAGGCATTGCGTCTCTGGAAGGAACAGAATGTAGCAACTCTCTATATATTGGCTATATAATGCAATTGTCAGCTGGATATGACACTTTCCCAATTCCCCGTCACAAGTGGTCTTAAGATTCTTGTACACTGACGCACCCTCAGTCACTTAGTTGTCTTAAAATTGCCCGCAGGCCAGCCTATTGTAGGCTATTATCTGACCAAAATCAAGTATCAAGTGATGACGTTTGAGTCACCTTCAGATTTTGAACTGACCCACATTGAGCGACCATGTCAGGGTATGGGTTAGTCAATGTTTGACAGGGCATTAATTAATGTGTGTTATGTGTACCTACCTACATTCTCAATGGCCTGTACTAATGATAATGGTAAGCTGTGGAGTGAGTCTAAGTCAGGTGAAACATACCGTTGCTTTCTGAATTGATGAACCCAAAGCGTCAGGCAGAATGAAAACTTGAGCTTGATATAGAAACTCTTTCTGTATTGGGACAGATGCTACCTTTAATCACCTCCAAACAGTCTCCCTAACATGTAAAAAAGGTTGGGTGTGTGATTATCAACAGCTCTCCTAGGGTTCGAGGGGTGCGTCAAAGATAACGAGTGACAGTGCATAAGCGGGTATAAGGAGAGCAATCCAAAAAAAAAAAAATTAACAAACCTGATAACACAATATAACATAGCGTATAATGGGTTGGTTCCACGGGGGTAATCCATAATCTCAAACACCCTCTGATTATGCCCCTGGTACTCACCTATGTACACTGTGTTGTTTTCACAGGGGGGGGGGGGTTTCCATACATCTTCCCAAACCCTCACTGATTATTGCCCCTGTTACTCACCTATGTACACTGTGTGTTTTCACAGGGGGGGATCCATACATCTCCCACATCCTCCTCTGATGATGCCTCTGGTACTCACCTATGTACACTGTGTTGTTTTCACTGGGGGGTTATCTTACATATCCCACACCCCTTCTCTGATTATGCCCTGTACTCACCTATGACCTGTGTTGGTTTACAGGGGGGGGGGTATCTATACCATCTTCCACACCCTCCTCTGATTAGGCCCCTGGTACTCAACCTATGTACACGGGTTGTTTTCACAGGGGGGGGGGTATCCATTCATCTCCCACACCTCTCTGATTATTGCCCCTGCGTACTCCCAGTTACACTGTGTGTTGGTTTCATACAGGGGGGGGGGTTAATCTATACATCTCCCACACCCTCCTCTGATTGCCCCTGGGACTCCCCTATGTATACTGTTTTGTTTTAGCACAGGGGGGATCCGTACATCTCCCACACCCTCATTGATTATGCCCCTGGTACTCACATATGTATACTGCTGTTTTCCCAGGAGGGGGTATCCGTACATCTCCACACCTCCTCTGAATAGGCCCCTGGTACTCACCTATGTACACTGTGCTGTTTCCCGGGGGGGGGGGTATCCATACATCTCCCACATCCTTACTGATATGCCCCTGGTACTCAAATATTACACTGTGTGGTTTTCCCAGGGGGGATCATAATCTCCCACACCCTCCTTGAATGCCCCTGGTACTCAACTATGTACCCTGTGTTTGTGTTCCCAAGGGGGGGGGTATTCATACATCCCCCACACCTCCTTGATTATGCCCCCTGGTACTCAATATGTACACTGTGTTGTTTTCCCAGGGGGGTATCCGTACATCTCCCCCGCCTCCTCTGCTTAGCCCTGGTACTCCACCTATGTACCAATGTGTTGTTGTTCACGGAGGGGGGGGGGGGTTTCATACATCTCCCACACCCTCCTATGATTATGCCCCTGTACTCAACTATGTACACAGTGTTGTTTTCACAGGGGGGGGGATCCGTACATCTCCACACCTCTATGATTATGCCCCTGGTAGTCACCTATTGTAAACTGGGTTGTTTTCACAGAGGGGGGGGGTCGCCCATTACATCTCCCACACCCTCCTGGCTTATGCCCATGGGACTCCCCTATGTATACTGTGTTGTTTTGCAAAGGGGTCCCCGTTACATCTCCACACCTTCCTCTGATTATGCCCCTGTACTCACCTAGACACTGTGCTGTTTTCCCGGTGGGGGGGGTATCCAACATCTCCCACACCCTCCTCTGATTTTGCCCCTGGTCTCAAGAGATACACTGTGTTGTTTTCCCATGGGGGATCGTACATCTCCACACCCTCCCTGATAGGCCCCTGTACTCACTTATGTACACTGTGTTGTTGCCCAAGGGGGGGGGGGGTACATTACATCTACCACACCCTCTCTGTTATGCCCCTGGGAACCCCTCAACTATGTACACTTGTGTTTCCCGGGGGGGGGGGTATCCGACACATCTCCACACCCCCTCTCGAGTATTGCCCCTGGTACTACCTATGTTACACGGTGTGTTTTCCCAGAGGGGTTGGTATCTATACATCTGCCACACCCCTCCTCTGATTATGCCCCCTGAACTCCCCTATGTATTATACTGTTTGTTTTGCACAGGGGGGTATCCGTACATCTCCCACACCCCTCTGATTATGCCTCTGGTACTCACCTATGTACAGTGTTGTTTTCACGGGGGGGGGGGTATCCGACATTCTCCCACACCCTCCTCTGATTATGCCCCTGGTACTCAACTATTACACTGTGTTGTTGTCACAGGGGGGGGGTTATCTATACATCTCCCACACCCTCCTATGATTATGCCACTGGAACTCCAACTATGTATACTGTGTTGTTTTGCACAGGGGGGTATCCGTACTCTCTCACACCATATGATTATGCCCCTGCGTACTACCTATGTAGTGTGTTTTCACCGGGGGGGGGGGTATCAGGAAATCTCCACAACCTCCTCTGATTATGCCCCTGGTACTCACCTCTGTACACTGTTTTTTCCGGGGGGGGGGGTATCTATACATCTCCACACCTACTATCTGATTATGCCTCCCCCCCACGGGACCCACCTCATCTCCCTCCCACCCCCTGTGGTAACATCAACTATGTACACCTGCTGTATGTCTCCCAGGGTGGGGTACCCCGTAAATCTCCCACACCCTCCTCTGAATATGACCTGGTACTCACTTATGGACACTGTTGTTTGTTTTCCCGGGGGGGGGGGTATCCTTACATCTCCCACACCCTCCGATGATTATGCCCCTGGTCTCAACTATGTACACTGGTGTTTTTAACGGGGGGGGGGGGGATTGGAATCTCCAAACCAGCCTCTGATTATGCCCCTGGTACTCACCTTTGTACATGTGTTTTCCCGGGGGTGGGGGTTATCATACTCTCCACACCCTCCTCTGATTATGCCCCCTGGTACTCAACTTTTTTCGGACACTGTGTTGTTTTCACAGGGGGGGTTATCTATACATCTCCCACACCCCTCCTCTGATTAGCCCCTGGGCCCCCTATGTATACTGTGTGTGTTTTGCACCAGGGGGGGATCCGTACATCTCCCACACCCTCTCTGATTATTGCCCCTGTACTCACACTATGTTAACCACTGTGTTTTTCACAGGGGGGGGTTTCCATACATCTCCCACACCCGCCTCTGATTATGCCCCTGGGACTCCCCTATGTATACTGTTTTGTTTGTGCACAGGGGGGTTCAATTACATCTCCCCACCCCCCTCCTGTTTTGATTTTGCCCCTGGTACTCAACCTATGTACACGTGTTGTTTTCACAGGGGGGGGGGGTATCCATACATTCTCACCACACCCTCCATGATTATGCCCCGGGTGTTACTCACATATGTACACTGTGGTGTTTGCACAGGAGGGGGGGATATAATCTCACACACCTCTCGATTATGCCCTGGTACTACTATGTACACTGTGTTGTTTTCACAGGGGGGGTATCCATACATCTCCACACCCCCTCTCGGATTATGCCCTGGGAATCCCCTAGTATATGTGTTGTTTTGCACCAGGGGGGGATGTATCCGTACATCTCCCAACACCATCTCTGATTATGCCCTGGTACTCACCTAGGTACACTGTGTGTTTCCAGGGGGGGGGTATCCATACATCTCCCTACACCCTCCTCTGATTATGCACCTGGTACTCAAAATGTACACGTGGCGTTCACAGAGGGGGTATCTATACATTTCTCCCACACCCTCTCTGAGTATGCCCCTGGAAAACTCCTATGTATTACTGTTTGTTTTGCACAGGGGGGTATCCGTACATCTCCCACACCCTGATTATGCCCTGTTACTCACCTATGTACAGTGTGTTTTCACAGGGGGGTGGGCATCCGGACAGCATCCCCCACCCATCTCTGATTATGCCCCTGGTACTACCTATGACACTGTTGTTTTCCCAGGGGGGTACGTACATCTCCACACCTCCTCTGATATGCCCCTGGTACTCACCTAATGTACACTGTGTTGTTTTACGGGGGGGGGGGGTATCTATACATCTCCCACACCCTCTCTGATTATGCACCTGGTACTCAACTATTGGTACACTGTGTTGTTCTCCCCAGGGGGGGGGTATCCTTACATCTCCCACACCCTCTATGATTATGCCCCGGTACTCACTTTTACACTGTGTTGTTTTCCCAGGGGGGGGGTATCCATAACATCTCCCCACCCTCCTCTGATTATGCCCTGGTACTCAACTATGTACACTGTGTTGTTTTCCCGGGGGGGGTATCCATACATCATCCCCACACTATCCTTGATTATGCCCCTGTGTACTCCCCGATGTACACTGGGTTTCCCCGGGGGGGGGGGTATACCAGAACATCTCCCACACCATCCTCTGATTATGCCCGTGCGTACTCAACTTCCTACCACTGTGTTGTTTTACAGGGGGGGTCTCGGGTATCTATACATCTCCACACCCGCCTCTTATTATGCCCCTGGGACTCCCCTATGTATACTGTGTTGTTTTGCACAGGGGGGTATCCGTACATCTCCCACACCATCTCTTATTATGCCCCTGGTACTCACCTATGACACTGTGTTGTTTTCACAGGGGGGTATCCATAAATCGCCCACACCCTCCTCCTGATTATGCACGGGACTCCCCTATGTTATACGTGTGTTTGGCACAGGGGGGTATCCGGTACATCTCCCACACCCTCTCTGATTAGCCCATGGTACCACCCTATGTATAGTTGATTTTCACAGGGGGGTATCCATACATCTCCCACACCCTGCCCTGATTAGCCCCTGGTACTCTTCACCTATGTACACTGTGTTGTTTTCACAGGGAGGAGGGTATCTATCATCTTCCCACACCCTCCTCTGATTTTGCCCCTGGTACTCACCTTTGTACCATGTGTTTTCCAAGGGGGGCGGTATCAATTAATCTCCCACACCCTCCTCTGATTATGCCCCTGGTACTCCCCTATGTATACTGTGTTGTTTGCCACAGGGGGGTACCGTACATCTCCCCACACCCTCCTCTGTTATGCCCTGCCTGTACTCACCTATGTACCTGTGTTGTTTTCCCAGGGGGGATCCGTACATCTCCCACACCCTCCCCTGATTATGCCCCTGGTACTCACCTATTGTCACTGTGTTGTTTTCACAGGGAGGAGGGTATTATACATCTCCACACCCTCCTCTGGATTATGCCCTGGGGACTTCACCATGTACACTGTGGTGTTTTCAAAGGGGGGGGGTTATCCATACATCTCCCACACCCTGCTTGGATTAGGCCCCTGGTTACTCCCTATGTATACTGTGTTGTTTTGCGCAGGGGGTAGCCGTACATCTCCCACACCCTACTATGATTATGCCTTGGTACTCACCTATTGTACACTGTGTGTTTTCAAAAAAGGGGGGGGGGGGTATCAATACATCTCCACACCTCCTCGGATTATGCCCCTGTACTCCCTAGGTATTATGTGTGTTTGCACAGGGGTATCCGTACATCTCCCCCCACCACCCTCCTCTGATATGACCCTGGTACTCAATAGGTACATGTGTTGTTTTCACAGGGGGGGTATCCATACATCTCCCACACCCTCCCCTGATTATGCCCCTGGTACTCACCTATGTACCCTGTGTTTTTCACAGGAGGAGGTATCTATACAGCTCCCACACCCGCCTCTGATATGCCCCTGGTACTCACCTATGTACACTGTGTTTTTTCCAAAGGGGGGGGGTACCAAACATCTCCCACACCCTCCTTGATTATGCCCGTACTCCCCTATTGTTACTGTGTTGTTTTGCACAGGGGGGATCCGTACATCTCCCACACCCTCCTATGATTATGCCCTTGGTACTCCCATGTACACTGTGTTGTTTTAACAGGGAGGGGGGGGTGCGGGGGGGTATTACCATAATCCCCACACCTCCTTGATTATGCCCATGGTACCAACGATGATAATGTGTTGTGTGGCACAGGGGGGTATCCGTACATATACCCCCACCATAAATCGGGATTATGCCCCCCTGGGTACGTACCTATGTAACGTAGTTTTCAAAGGGGGGGGGGAGGGGTATCAATACATCTCCCACACCCTCCTCTGAATATGCCGGGCCCCCCCTATGTTACTGTGTTGTTTCACAGGGGGTATTCACACAACTCCCACACCCTCCTCTGATTACGCCTCTGGCTCTGTCACTGAAAACTTCACCGTTCCTACGTCTATACCTACCCTACCTAGACCTAAGTAGAGTTGAGCGTTCTGGGACATAATCAAAAAGAGGGTTGTGAGAGGTGGTGGAGACCCCCCTGTGAAAACAAAAGTCTCTGAACCTCAAAAAAGTTGGCAAGGGTAGGCAAGGCCACAGCCCACTCAACCTTCTCTCGTGCAGCGTTGTCGGCCAGCCAAGTGAACAAATTTTTTATATATGTACACAAAAACATGGATAAATGAGTTGTCAAAGAAGCCAATTGGTCCCCTCCCAAATAGTCACACCCCACAGGATTATGTTTATATAGATATATCAGTATTGGAGTAAAATCCAACCATTCAAGTTGGAAGTTCGGATATGCACGGTCATCAACATCCGAGTCAATTCTAAGTCATCCTTCTCCTACCTACAATATATGATCCTTGTGACAAAATCCAAGAGTCTTTTGCATTGGGTTGGCGGATGATGGATGGAGGTGTGTGACGCTTAGCTTGTAAATCAAGCAAGTCCAGGCTGACTGGAATGATCAAGCTGAATTTGGTTGTATGTGTGGGTTCCAACGATAACGTACAGGACGCTAGTTATTTTGTAGCAACAAGGTGTTCAATTTTGCGTCCAAAACGAGGAAGGAAATTTTGTGCTTTGGTATTTTGCAGCTTGTTAATCAAGCAAAGTCGGTCTGCTGGAGGGGATCGAGCGGATCGGTAAGCGGCGAAGTCCAATATGCCTGGCCTGTGGAATCAAGTTAAAAGTTGGCAGGTGTGCTCCTTATGATGAGTTCATAAATGCTTAGTATTTCTGTGGAGTAAGGGTCATTGAGAAAAAAAATTCCAGACATACCTGGCCAGTTTCTTCGAGTTCACAAGTACTATTGATTTTAATGTCCGAGGAATCACTAAGCATTGGCTTTCTGGGTTTTGGATTACATCATACTCGAGGATTTAGGGTCATTACAAGAGGCTACTGAAGCTATAGTGTAAAAAGATGTTGTTGCAAATGGGAAGCATCTATTTAGTGCCAAGTGGGTCGTATTTATCTTCACACATGTCACATAGCTCCAATTACTGGTGAATGGTGTGTCTGGAATAGATGTTGCAATCTCTAGGAGTCTGGGGTCGTAGTCATCTAGGATATTTACTCACCAGGATTTTTGGATACTGCAATTTAGTAGGAAAGGGTAGGAAGGAACTAGTCCTCATGATGACCCTGAAACCACAAAAACGCAAAGAAGCAGGACAACAGAAATTCTCCCACAATTCCTGAACAAACAAGTCAAGGATCATCTTGGAGGCATTAAACACTCTCCGGACCAGACAACATCAGCAGGGAGGCTATTCCGCTCATAATCACTCTTTCCAAAACATTCTATGTGCATGTTTGATATGCAACCATTACCATGAGCTCGAGACATGGCCCAATAGGATAACATAGGAAAAGTCACAGAAATTTGTGGAACGAAAAAAAAAAAGGTATCAGAGCCAGGGCAATTTTTGAAATGGATGCTCTCTGCACTTATGAAATGCTTCTCCTGCAGATTACTTGCCTGATCATGACATGTGGTGACCTTCGTCAGTGACCGAGGTACCATGAGGTGGGGTCCAAGAATTTGGAGAGTCAGTGTCAGCTCGGTGTTGTTTGTTGTAATTTTGAGTCATGACTACGATCTGCAGGACAATTAATTGGTTTGTGGTTTTGAGCTACAGGTAACAGTTATTTTGTAAGACAGAGAACCAGAAATTTGTGGTAATCAAATGAACATGGTATATTAGTGTGGTAGCTATTGTGTTATCTAGTATAAGGAAGTGAAGGCCCTCTAACAGGGGTAAACAAAGGTTACGTCATCGGTAGTTGCTTACTTTAGATATCGTTCCATGATAGATTAGATACTCTATTTAATCAATGAGCGATAAAATAACACATCAAAAATTTAAAACATCCTCCAGCTCCTTGGAAGAATAGCGAGAGAAAATAGAATATAATGACAATTTATGATGAAAGCCTTCAACTTTCCTCCATTGACATGATTATTTCCAAGTCTAATATTTATTATTGCAACTTAGCTGGCATCTACAACTCTCAGTAAGGGGGGTGCTTACTGGCGTACATTGCTGCAGTACTACACTGTTTCTCTTGATTGTGCAAACATTGTAATTAGGATTGTTAAGTGCACTAGGTGCATGTAGCATTACTAGTATACATTACTGCTAATTAGCATAAAGTGCTGTACATTTCTAGGATCCTACATGCACTTGTACCGCTGTTTTATGTGAGCAATTGTCACTGAGCACTTTGCCATATTCATGGTCTGTACAGCATCGTGGCAACCCTCTATAAACAATGCGAGTGGGGCCTTAATCAAGTCTGCGCGCTGGTTATACAACGATGATCTCGCTGTCGCAGAAGGAAAACTACTTATACTATCTTGACTTTTCAGCTCGCTGAATAACATACAGGACACCCTCCTCTGGTGTGCCTCGTTCCTGATTGTGCAGTAATGTATTATGCTTTTAAGTAGGTTGGGTTCATTTGTAACTTGATAGCAGGTGGCCCAAGTTCACCTTTTGGCAGAAGGTAATTGCAAATTGCCTTGTCATGAAAAAATGAAATAACATAGCTGTCCTCTATTGAACAAGGATGAAAGCAAGTCAATCGAGACAGTCTTAGCAACTCTTCAGCTAGCATGTGCATCCTTTCAGGGCATCAGTCATGACCAAATTTTTGTTGAATTAGCTTGTTAGAAAATTGGGATTTCCCAAGCTCTGCGGGGTTGTATGGTTGCGTGTTTGTTAAAAAAAAAAGATGCTTATCAACTAGTGAACTGATCAGCAAGCATGCCAAATTGACTAGTAAAATGCTATGTGCTAATCAGTTAACTAGCCCCGATCCTTTTGTAATATACCATATTAATTCTAATACGTTCTTCTGAGTCCCCCAGGGGAAAGGTCAGGGCCGAAGACGAGCATTTTACGACTAACTTGAACAGCTCAGTTTAAAGGCTAGTGCGTCATGAAGCAGATTTGCTTCAAACTAGCGAGGTCGAAAAGAGGACATTATCAAAACCCCACACCCTATATTGGAGGTTCTAGCATGTTGTTTCTTTATATTTCAATTCCAATTTACATTGAGAAATTGGGCATCTACGAACATCATGGGGAAATGTGCGAAGGCCGCCCATGGACCCAACACAGTAAATGCACACTTTTTGCATCATGCTGACAAAGACGACATTAGGAGAAGGTTTTAGCCTAAATAAATGAGAATATTCTTTAAGATTTTGTGACAAGCTTTGTTAGAGCTTTAGTCAGTCCATGAAGGGTTGTTTGGTACAAGATTTTCAAAAGTTACATGTTTACATTGACATTGTTGAAAGGAGATTCGCACAAGGGAATATTGGCAATAACTGATTGTGCCGCATCGGTACACTCGCATCGGCTGAAATTCAGATGGTGTGCGACGGTAATAAAGTAATAAATAGGAGGTGCAAACGTACGTCATATTACAGGACCATTTCCCCTTTAACACCACACCAACACCTGCAAACAATGTGGTGATACAAATTACTTTCGGTGGTGAATGAATGCAGTTGAGAAAACTTGATTTATTCAGTGAAGCATGCATGGTGAACATCACACTCAAATGCCCCAAGGATTATAACATAACGTTAACAAAAGGCAACCTTAAGCCAACTTGACAATTGTATCGTTAGCACTATATGGCTAATGATAGTCTATTGTGAATGTGTATGTGCCTATATCTAATGCTTGATCTGTGCAGTCCCTAATTCCATGACCTTTCTTAATTTTCTCGAGTGCGATGAGACGTTGAAGTGGCCAATTCCATGTGTGGTGGTGTCTTGATGACAAGAGCATTGCGACTCGCACTACTGAGGTTCCCACTTCGGGAATGTGTCAGTCCAATGAGACCTAAAATGACTAGTCCTTCTTGCAGATGTGATGCTTCTGAGCAGCAAGCGTGTGAGGAGGGAAATTATTTCCTATGGCCCTACGACTGAAGACTTTGAAGATAATCATGGTGTACAAGTTGAAAAAAAAAATGGGTTGAAAGAGGCGGTGTTCATTCTTAAGAGCATGGACCTTTAAAGTTATTCTCCAAAATGCCCTGTGATTAGCTCTGTTATCTGTTATCCCTATTCCCAATCCGTACGGGCCCTCAGGAGCTCATCGGGGGACGGTTGTTGCCTTGAGATGATGCTCTTGAGCAGTTCTGATTTCTGTAGCCCCTATTCCCATCCTTACTGGGCCCTCGGGTGCCCCCGGTGGTGGTTGTTTGTTGAGCTAGTGCTCTTCGAATAATTCTGTAATCTGTAGCCCCTATTCCCATCCTTACAGGGCCCTCAAAAGCCCCTGATGGGAGGTGTTTCTTTGAGCTCATGATCTTTGAACAGTTTTGTTATCTGTAGCCCCTATTCCCATCCTACTGGGCCATCAGGTGGCCCTGGTGGGAGGTTGTTTCTTTGAGCTCATGATCTTTGAACAGTTTTGTTATCTGTAGCCCCTATTCCCATCCTTACTGGGCCCTCGGGTGCCCCTGGTGGGAGGTTGTTTCTTTGAGCTCATGATCTTTGAACAGTTTTGTTATCTGGAGCCTCTATTCCCATCCTTACTGGGCCCTCAGGTGCCCCTGGTGGGAGGTTGTTTCTTGAGCTCATGATCTTTGAACAGTTTTGTTATCTGTAGCCCCTATTCCCATCCTTACTGGGCCCTCAGGTGCCCCTGGTGGGAGGTTGGTTGTTCTTTGAGCTCATGATCTTTGAACAGTTTTGTTATCTGTAGCCCCTATTCCCATCCTTACAGGGCCCTCAGGTGCCCCTGGTGGGAGGTTGTTTCTTTGAGCTCATGATCTTGAACAGTTTTGTTATCTGTAGCCCCTATTCCCATTCCTTAGGGGCACTATGTGAGTTTCCTCTCTTTTAGTTATGTAAAGTTATGTACACCTACTCTGTGCTCTCAGGTACCTATCTAAATGATGCTTTGCACAGGCCCTCTGAAAAAATTAGGTAGTGACTTGTGGAGTATTTAACAGGAGGTATGCCTGCTGGTTCAGTGACAATTTAATGTGAAGCAAGAATAAAAAGGTGACTGAATCTACTTTGCATACTGAACTTACCCCCCATTGCAACATTGCACCCTAATTTAC
This sequence comes from Sclerodactyla briareus, assembly GCA_026419785.1. Classification (NCBI taxonomy): domain Eukaryota; kingdom Metazoa; phylum Echinodermata; class Holothuroidea; order Dendrochirotida; family Sclerodactylidae; genus Sclerodactyla; species Sclerodactyla briareus. Next base: position 116,138 of record JAODTK010005826.1, on the reverse strand, counting down.
CAAATCTAGCAACCCTGGCAAATTTGAAGTGCTCCATCTGGCCACTACTGATTCGATAGCAGTGGCTAACATTGTGAAAATAGTGGAAGAAGGAGGGGGGAGGCGAGGAGGGGAGTGTGCTAGAGAGGAGATAAGCCCTCTATGGATAGTGGAAGCTTTGCCATACCAGGTTTGGTTGCATTCTGATGCTTAATGAAGAACAAAGATCATTGAAATACAAGATACATACAGACAATTTCCGAAGAATGGTTCATTTCAGTATTTCATTACTGCAGTAACTTAGTAATAGTATATCTTCCTCATACTCCGGTGCTCTACGAGTCAGCAGATTGATTTCAAAGTCATGCAAGGTCCATTTCTGAGAAGCTTGATGATTTTCCTACTTTTGGAAAATAATAGCATTAGTCTGTCCCGTCTAACCCATCAAGTGGAGAGGACATAATGACGTGCACCAGATGCTGGGAGACTAATTGAGTCATTGTATTTATAGCTTGAAACAATGATATTGTATTATAATTGGCATATTACCTTCTGTCTGGCTGTGACCCCGGTACTCGATTAACCTAGTTCAGGGGAATGATGGGGGGGGGGGGCTTCTTGGCGAGGTCAGAATCAGGCCAGCCTTCACTGCTGGTTTTCGTGATATTTTTCGGATGAGAAACAAGTGGTCCCTCTGTGATCAATTTGACAAAACTGGTAAAATAGTGACATGGGATCACGGTTTGAACCAAAGTAACACTATCACAGAACTTTCTCTGACCAAGATGACTTATATATATTGTCAATACCTTCGGTTTTCGGAGGAGGGAGGATGCATGAAATACCCCCCCCCCCCACACACTTAGAAAGAAAAGGATGACGATAATAAACTTGTTGTCTAGTCTATCACATGGTCAATGACAAGAAACGGGTGTGGGGCAGTAGTAGTATGAGAAAATTGAAGGCCAACGGTCATGTAACAGTCTCCCTTCCAACTAGCACAGATGGAGAGAGGATATATAAAAACACCACCCCCTAAATTTGGATGCTCTAGCATGTTGCTTTGTTCAGTTATTCAGACAATTTTGTGAGCAGTTGAGGTATCTAGATGGCATCATGGGGGTAACAATGTAGAGGCCCCCAATAGACTCTACAGAGCAAATGCTGCAGTTTAATGCCATGATGACAGGAAGGGGACGAAAATGAAATGAAATTAGAACATTCTTTAATATCTTGAAGATTGGTAAGTTTTTCATTTGGACCTGATCTATAGTTCGTTTTTTTTTCCGGGTCCCTAGAAGTACGTGTTTTACATTGACTTTTATAGATGATTACCCCATGGCTAATTCTGTAATGGTCTGTTTTGCCTTATTGGTGCACTCACATCTGCTGAAATTGGGTCTGGGGGTCCGGCTGTCATAACGTAATAAATAAAGTATCAAAAGTCGTATTTACATGACATCGGCCCTCAAAAGTGGCAACCTCTCCTAAATCTGATTTAATCGTTTGTGTAAATATATTTTTTCCTAATCTGTATTATCAGATATGCTCAATACTGATTGGCATATATATATTGGGAACATCCCTAAGTAAATTAATGCCTTCCTATTTCAATTCCCCCAAAACGAGTTCCTCGAAGAGTGTGAATGCAAAATTGTAAACCGGCAGAACCTACAAAAAATTAAGGCTAGTTTTATGGGAGGGCAATTTGGATGAGACAGAAATGCTGGTGCTGCTACAACAGTGATGAGGGCACTTGCAATCTGTTGCTCGTCTATGGTACATTTTTGACAATGCCACCATTGAGGAAAGAGAGTGTCATTTCTAATGGGGCGAGGTTATGCGATGTCAGAATGTCAATATAGGTTTGTTGTTTGGTGGTGCATGGTGAGTCATCATAATCTTGTCATTCAACCTGATGAATGTGGCACACATGTTCATCATAAGGAAAATTTTTGGATGCACCCCAAAGTGGGCAATGCCAGCCACTTTGGCTGGAGCCTGCCAATTTGCATAATTGTTGTGATTTTTGGATTCCAACGAAAAACTGTATGATCCCAACAAAATTGGAGGTCAAATTTGCATTTTATGCAATTTTTAAACCATGTTTGATTTCATAAAAAACTTGGTTAATGCAAATAAAATTTGTTCCTGACAAATGTGGAAACCATTTTAAGGTCCCAGAAGTCATTCAAGGTCGGATTATGCAAATCTCGAAAGTTTGGAATTTTTTCGGAGTGTAGCGCATGTTATTAGCAGCCAAATTAGGGATATAGTTTTTGCACAGCCATGTCCATTTCTTCCTGTTTCGGATCCCTGTATTTAGCCAGTTTGTTATCACAAGACTGGCCATGGCCACCAAAACAAACGAAACATCAATGTAACAAGTAAACTTCATTTTCAGATTGGAGATAATCTCTATGGTAATTCTGCCTCATATATGTCATGGGTGATATTTATTTACCGGTAGTCTCATCAGCTTATTTCAAATTGGCCATAATTCCTCACCCTCCCCGAACCTTCCAGAGTTAACCTGATTGGGAAGTTGACTGAGGACCAGAGCAGTTGGATATATTCCAGCCGGGGGCGAATTCCCCCGAGGTCGCTGGGTCGTGAAATCTGAGACCGAAATGTGTTGTGTGTCTAAGATAACTTGCACGCAACGGATCCGGTATGTCAGGAACTGACTGATGGGAAGCAGACGTAGAATCCCTGGAGGAATTCACATCATGTGATAGCTGTATCAGGAACAGATGGTCCTCTCAAAACAAAACTGAGCAGCCAATCACCATCTCCTGGTAATGTTCCTCGACCTTTTGAAAATGGGGTTTATGTCCATTTCATGTTACCAGAACTTCATGGTGCCAGTGTCAAGCAATCTGCCTGTGGAAATGAAGATCATTCTTCTCCTGACTCCCTAAGGTTACAATCAATATAATTGCTACATGTAATGTTTTTAGCTTCATAGCAAGGAGCAGTTTGAGAGGCAATATCTTCGGAGGAGGGGGGGGGGGGGGGGGGAAGCTAATTATGATGTGACAAAGTAATTCTCAAAATGAGGATGTCAGATGACTGGGAAGGGCCTTTACCAGCTGGGCGCTCAACTGTCACCCTAATGAAAAAATTGATCATTTTCATACATTTGTATGCATTTCAAGATTTCATGCATGGAGATAATTTGTGGGCCTGTTAGAATTTTTAGGGCCGTAAAAAGCCCATCATAATTTCTCTGTGGAACTGTGTCTGCTTTGTAGAGCTGGGAACTTCTCTCAAGGTTGTCAATTTGCAAGCCTCTGCCAGATAATTGGAACTTTCTTTTCTTTTCCATGTGATTTTAGAATAATGTGACAGTTTTGCAATAAACTTGGGCAAATGAAATTAGGGCAAAAATAAGACAAAACCAGACAGGCAATATGTGTCAAAATTTTCACTAACATGTTTCTAAAAGTGCCAAGTCATGTTCACTCCAAATTGCGAAACCTCCAGATGCTCTGTGAACATTGAGAGTGTCATTCAAGACAAATGTACAATTTCTTGTTAAATAAACCTAAGCGAGTAAGTAGACTTTTGTAATCCAATTCAACTTACCTCATATTGGATCCTGCACCCATATGGTATTGCCCCAGCAGTTACAAAAATTTGTGTTGGCAACCTCATTGCCCCGCTCATCTTTCTAGACAGTGTTTGAATTATCAGGTATACCATAGTAATCGTGATGTTTTCTTTTTCTGTTTTTCCGGCAGGTCGAGGGCATAGCGCCTACTCCAACTCCAAGGGATCTGGCCACGCGTCTCCAGTGATGCACCCTCCCCCAAACCAGCCAATATTCCGCCGGCCTGCCCCGCCTCCGATGCATAGCCACTTCCGGTGGAGGGCGGCCCAGCATCACCTTTCAGACCTTGCACACCCCTACCCCGCCCCCTCCCGGTGAACACTACGTACAAGTCTCTCACGCCCATCATGGGGCCGAGGATACTGGGGTCATGTGATCACTCTTCAAGCAGTGACGTAGCCAATCTTGAGAGAGTCCTTTCAGCACAATCCATTACTGACAGAGGTGAGTGGAAAGGTGTTTTTGCATCGCTTTCCATTATTGCTGTCAAACTAAACATGTGTAGGCGGGTAAACCGCCCACGTGGGATATCCCGCTTTTGAGCAATCATAGGGAAGATGTATCTAACAGCCCCATAAGACCCCCATTCTGGTCGGAAACCCAGATAAACTTCATACACCAAGTTTCGTTATAATCCATGGAGGTAATAGCACATGAGTTATGGCAATTTGACCCACGATGGCTTGAACTGACTTTTAACAAATGTAGCCCCCATCCACCAAGTTTCGTTCAAATCTGACGAAGTTTGAAAAATTGCAAAATTTTGCAATTTTGACCTCCAATGACCTTCAAATGACCTCCACATTTTTGGGGATCCAAGCAAGTTTCGTTCAGATCTGACAAAAGTGTGGAAAATCGCAAAAATTCCGCAAATTTGACCTCTGATGACTGAAAGGACCTCCAAATTTTCAGGATTAAATATAGTCCCTACCCACCAAGTTTCGTTCAAATCCGACTAACTTGAAAATTTCGCGTAAATTATGCAAATTAGCGGCCCCCAGCATTGCAGGGCGGCATGTACCAAGTGTTTTCAGATCAATCGGATAAAACGTTAAAGAGTTATTGCGCTAACGCCTAAAGTTTCCGGCGGCGGCGGAGCCTGGGACGGCGGCGGCGGCCACACACCCAAAACCATATATCCCGGACATTTACAGTGTCGCGGGGATATAATTACAATTCGCCCTAATGATAGTTAGGCTCTGGACAATATTTTCCTCAGCACTATTAGCTGGAAGTGATGGAACTGGTATGCGGTCATTGGCATTCATGGTGGGGAAATTGGCATGCAGACTGAATAGGCAGTAAAACAACTGTAAATGTGGACCAAAAAACAGTTGTGGTAGAGCAATAGCACAAGGGAGAAAGTCTCCTGGATGCCTACACTTCTCTTCTTTTTAATCTCAACTAGAATCTTGGCAGCCCTTCCAAAAGGGAAGGACCCCCTGAAAGCGTGATTAGAAACATCTCTTGGTGAAGTTGGGGTGAGCATAATTTTAATTATTTAACAACTTGGAGAAGGAGGGAAGAGTGGCAATATTTAGCTGTACAACGATGGAAGAAATGGTTTTCACTGTAGAATGCCACTTTATTGCTGAAAAGCTCAAACTGAGCGATGCAGAGATTCGGAAGAGCCCAAATTTCCTTCCGGGTAAAATTGAATAACAAAAATACTCAAAGAACTGGACACTTTGACTGGCAAAATGAGAAAGGTAATTCGGATGCAAGCCGGTTCTCTGTGAAATAGCCAGATGCTTGTTATAATGGCATTTTGGGGTGCAGGGTCATAAAGGGTAATTATTTGTTTTGTTCAGCAACTCCCAATGCAAGGCTTACATGGTCAATGTTTACGTTTGCTCCGATCACTGATATGTAAATTCTAATCACTGTCACATAGGATGATGAACGAATGAAGAATGAGAAGGAGGTGTGGAAGGGAAAAGTGTACAGCTAGTATCGAACTTAACAAGGCTGCAAGGCTTACATGGTCAATGTTTCCATTTGATCCGTACACTGATATGTAAATCCCAATCACTGACACATAGGATAATGATGAAGAAGTACCAGTATAAGGAGGTGTGGAATTTTGTGGAAGGGGAAGTGAAGTATTGAACTTGAGTTGATCTGGTGGTTAGTTAAGTGATGAGTGTCCATTGGGAGTTTCTTTTGGGTTTATACAGACCTGACAAAAAGTGGGTTGGCTTTGTTAAATGCTTTTGTGTATGCTCAATGATATGCAGATAACATGGGCATGTAAATGTACAAACATGGCACCGAAACCCCGGGTATGTCCCCACCAATATTCGAGACTGCTCCCATTGACTTGTGTTTTCCACACACTTTTTTTTTCGTTGAAAAAATGACCTCCCCCCCCCCCAATATCGGAGACGAATCGGCGCCATGGCGTACAAGAAAATTTGTGGCTTCACAAACCCTCAAATAGCCAGAAACGGCACTTCCTGGATGTCTAAGTTGCATGTACCCAGGATGTTCAGGGAAGGTGTCTAAGAAAATTTTGTCTCTCTGGAGTCTGGACGTGGCTTAGAAGCAAAAAACAATAAAAATAAAAAATCCAACAATCATTCATGTCATGCCTCATGATCAGTGTCGTAATAAATGACAAGCTTATCTACATACCATCCATTCACATGCATGCCCAAAGTCATACCGCACCAGTAATTTGTCCATTCTCTCAAGTGAAAATGAGTTGCAAAAGAGGTGTCTCGGGCAGTGGTATCACCAGACTTTCATTCTGGGGGCACAAGGGGGCACAGACATTTGACGGGGGGGGGGGGGGGGGGAACCAAATTATCTTCTACGCGGGGCACCACCATCGGTTGGCGTACTAGAAAATTGTGGGTTTACGAGGTGCCCTAGGGCCTTTTAAGCTGCTGCCATGATCCAAGCTTCAATCACGTCTAAAGCCGGCAATTTTTTTAAAAACGAAAGAAAATCTTCCAAAAAAATCCTCTCTATATTTTTTTAGGTGGGCGCACGCCGGCTGTGCCCCCCTGGATCAGCGCATGGTGTTGTGTTAATGTAGTGACATTTTTCACATGTCGTGCATACGCATACGATGGGCGCGGGTTCATTTTATAGACAGCTCTATTCTATGGGGCCAGTCGTAGGTAGTGTGTGCTCCAGTAGTTTATCATGGCATATACCACTGACCAGAAGTAGTTAGATATCGGATAAGCGAAAAACATGTATATGCTGCGGTTTTCAGCACCAAAATTTCATGGGGCATGTACATACTGTAGGCCTACTACATAGTGCCCTAGAATGTCCCGGACAACAGGCTTTGATTCATGGAAATATTATTACAATAGAGTTACACTTATGATTCCAACTCCGAAGGGGCAAGGGTCGCATTTTCCTGGATGGGTGGGCGCAAATCCACACCCAAAACCGTGAAGGGGGGCCAGTTGCCCCCCCTCCCCCCCCCCCGTATCCGCCACTGCGTATGGGCTAGGAGGAATTCCCTGCTGGGAATCAGTTGCAGAGGTATAAGTGAGCAACACTGGGTGGGGTATACCACGTACTACTTGAATATACCTGTATGTACAGTGTTTCCCCGATAGCTGGTACGGCAGAGTGGCGCACCCAGATGAAATTCGAAAAAATTGCTCTGCTACTGAGACAAAAATTGTGCCACCCTTACAATAAAATGTAATACCTAGAAGAAAAGCAAAAATCGATCAATTATCACCTTTTGATTGACCAAAAGCAATGAATCCAGTGTCAAGAGTGTGGATTAGTAATCAGTATAAGGCTCTCAGTTGCGAAAGAAAGCTATAATCACGTTTATAGTCCATTTTTGTGAACATTTTCCAGAGGGAGATTTGTCTTTCATTTGAATTACTTCAATACTGGGCCAAGCTGTCATTCACTACAGATTCACAGCCAACAAAACATTGACCAGTGGAGACACTGGGTACATCTCTATCATCAAATCCTGCAAAGCTTGGGAATAAATTCTATAGATCTTTGGTGTTGTTCTGGTTTCTGGGAATCTGTATGTTTTGGGGGCACAGTTTCCTTCCTTTCCTAGAGTCCCTACTGTTGGTATAATTACACAGAGCACAGTGAGTGTTGGTACCATGTGCATCAGCCACTATTAGTGACCCCCCACCGCACCAACCCAGCGGTGTCAGGACTGATTACTGGAGGTTGTGAACTTCATGTTTCGCCTGCCTTGCACAAATGCCTAATGGGCCTTTAATTGGTGATCTGGCCTGAGTCACCTGACGCCCGCTGAGCCAGCTCTCAAGGGCCGCTTTAGTGTCGAGACTCTCGTAATAAGTCCGGCACGGCGGGGTGCGTTGTCAGAGTCACCATTGCAAACAAGGCAGAATTGCGGGCATGAATGGGAAGTTCAAGACCCAGGAGGTGGGTGACTATTTAGAGTTGTGAACTGGATAGATGTGGACTCAAATAAATTAGAAGAAACACTGAATCATTACTCATTTTCAGAAATTTTGGCGCATTTTGGTGGGATAGCAGGATTTGAACGCTCTACAAAAATATTTATATAATGTGTTCAGGAATTTGAGGTCTAATAAGTTTCAGTTGGGTCTTTCAGTCTGACTAGTTAAGTAGGATCTTCTACGGAATAATTTGTATGGCTATTAATGTTGGTCAGTATCATCATCGACCAATTATACATTTTACATATGGGTCGGGTGCTCAGGGATTTGAGGTTGAGGGAAATCTAAGAGTAAGTTTTGGGCATTTTGTTCTGACAGTATTTTGAAAAGCCACTCCTCCTACAGAAAAAATTAGTGATCACCTAAATTGTGTCCATAATATCATTGACCAGTGGTACATTATGGAACATTCGAGATTTTAAGGTCATCGGTCATCTAGGGGCCGTTACAATGAGTTTGCAGAATCACCCAAAATCATTCAGTCAGACTGGACTGCTGTGAATTGATACCCTGCCACTGGCTATACAGCCATCACATATTATATTCTCTCCTCTCCTGTTGCTAGGCAACCAGCAGCAGACAGCCCCCCAGGGGTCAGCTCTGATGAGCACGGGCCACAGCTTGGAGGATAACAACCTCCTCCAGATCATCCTGTGGGCCGATGTCCAAGTCAGCTGTCCGCCATATATGCCGAGGGTCCTTCGTAGGATGATGCTGTGGCCGGCACCACCCTGTCGTATTAAGTTCCGTTATCACGCAACCTGTCCTTTCCCGCTGTAAGAGCGTTGCACAACATTGCCCTACGTTGAAGAGTGAAAAGTAGGGACCTATGTCCAGCACAGCAGGGCCAGAGGGACCTCCTGGAAGTCAGGATCGACGACCACTTCGGTATCCAGCTATCTGAACCATCAACATTGGTTTAGCACAAGCCCACATGCTAGCGTCGATGTGACCACTGGGCCTGTGGGTGAGTAGGGACCTATACCAGGGGCGTGTCACTTGTGTAGCCATGGGTACAATGCGGGCCACACTCTCTCCTCTCGACTAGTGATCAATTTTGATCTCCTCTGTTGTGTTTACCTTGGTAATTGCCACTCATCTAACAATCAGATATTTATGGAGTTGCCCGTGCCTGATCCAACAGTCAAGAGTCAATCTAGCTTTAGAGCTCTTGGAATAGGTTAAACTCTCACATGTTTTATGATGGAGCAATACCACATGAGTGCTTGTTTTTTAGGCATTATCAAAAGACAATTGCAGGATTCATTAGGATTAAGAGGGTAATATGATAGCCAGAGAAAAACAAAAATTGTGTCCATATAGAGCTCGGGTTTTCTGCGTCATTCCACGGCATTCTGCATCATTCAGTCTTGGAATGAGCTATTCTGTGCGCTTCAACTATGATGTCCTACATTTAGCACCCCTAGAAATATCCTGGATTTATATGCATAATGGACCAAACTTTTAAGATCAATATCTCCACAATAGAACATGGAATTGAAACAGGGGTTTGGACCTGTAGATTTTTGTTCCCTACAATACCTCTGTTGTAGCCAATCCTGCAGTTGTCCATTGAACTTGCCACTTGCCACTCGCCCGCAGCCCACTTGTGATAACGATGCTGACTGACTCCATTGAGCATGTCACAGTCAATGAGCAGCCTCTTGGTATTGTTGGGAATCATCGCCTGAGCTCCCCCTCCATGCTGTCTACGTACGTTTTGTCAGCTGGTCATAGCAAGCATGACCTTGCCCGAGGGGTCAATCACTCCGTTCGCCAGGGGCCAATCGGTAAATTAGCCCAATCTCGTTCTCTGCTGATTCTTAATCAGCCACTAGATGATTAGCGTCATGCAGAAATTGACTTCAGCTTGGGAAAATGGGAGGACGTGGGAGGGGAAACCCAATGCGGAATCTCTCCAGCGCCTAGTGGTCATACTGTGAAATTCAAGTTCAATTCCCCGGTTTTTTGGAGTGCCGTATCCACAACAAACCACAGCAAATCTATGATAAGTTTCCCCACTGATCTGCTTGTTTGAAAGTGGGTCAAGGTCAAATTTCCAGGAGAAATGAAAGTGGAAGGTTGCTGGCAGGGCCCCTACTGCAGTGTTATCGGCTGGCGTGTGACAGTTGCGGGACCGGCCTGAACTGAGAGAGGAGGGGTGGGTGGAGGGGGGGGGGGGCATGTGGAAGAAGGACTTGAATAATGTGGGAAAAAAATGGAAATGGCAGGTTTAGCAGTTGTGAGGCTGTCAGCAGGCCGCTGGTGTCGTCCGAATACTTGATTCACGGACAGACCCCTAGGCATGTCTCTGCAAGATTCCCAGGGTTCTAGTAATTGATAGAAGTGGGTCCATCTGTGGATGGAATCTGAGGCAGGGCAGCTGGACGGACCCCTCTCTTGTAATCAAGAGAAGACCCCTGGCAGGGAGGGGGGCGATAAATTCAGATCTAGTATCACGGTGAACCTATGTTTCCCCCCAACAGGACATTCTTTTAAGCTCATAGCCAAGCTGGGCCTGCCTCTGATTAACCGACTTGCAAGTTGCTATCAGAATACTATCCCTAAACAATAGGACAGTACAAGTGTCTCATTGGAGCTCTGCCAGTTGGCCAATATGAGAATGGACAGGATGTTTTTGTCTCAAAATCATACTATTTGAAATTCCAGGTCTACACCAGTGTTTTAGGGAGTATGTTCTCACTGTTGATTTTAGGTACAAATTCAGGGTAATTTTCAAATGTACCAATTCCATCTGACCTGTAGAAATCAAGTTGATATGACATGAAGTTTTCAGTGTGGAACTTTACTTTGTGCTGTCAAATTTAAATCTGTCACAATGTCTAGGCTATTCCTTCACAGAAGTGTATATTTCACATTGCATGTTCCACAAGGAGTCTAATGTGGTTATTGTTAGGCTGGCTTCAGTATGATGCTTTTCACCATCTGTAACAGGTGAAACTGCCTTCACGTCCTGATGCATTAACCATTGTGATGTTTTGATGGCCATGGTGTGATTAATACAATATGTCTACATTTTTTCTGTTTTGAAGGCTCATTTGTCAAGGTCAAGCCTTTTGCTTCACGGTTTGTGCCGTCCAGATTTGCTATGCCTCCTTATTTATACGCCGTCCAATCAGCAAGCAGGTATTTCTTATCACATGTATGCCTTAAGAAGTGGCTATGCACTTGCAGATCTGAAAAATCTGAAACACATTACCACAAGAGAGGCACTTATTTTGATTCACATTTTATTACGCAATTTCTATCGATATGAAGGGCTTGGAGTATGCAACAGCCCGAAAAGTATATCTCACATTCTGTTAAGTGGAGAGGAATGATGGAGATATATTTTTAGTGAAAATGAGTTGTCTATTATTGTTAAATCAGAATCAGTGTCAAACGCAGTGATTATTAGCCATTGCAGCGTTCATGTTGTGTAATGGTTATTGTTATTTATCTGATAACAATGATATATAAAAAAAAAACACATTGCCTTAAATTTCCATTGCCTATACTTGTCACATATAGTCCAGCATGGAATATTTCGGTGGGTTTAACCTATCAAGTGTCACATAGAAGTATATATTAGCCATTCCTTTATTGATGCGTGCACCATTACATGGCAGAGGTTTAGGTTGCGTGGATTTTTTATATCAATTGTCCCATTCTGAATAATAATAATTGATGGATAAATATCTGGAACACATTGCCTTAAATTGCCAGAGGCCTATACTTTTCAACAACAGCCTAGCCTAGAATTTTTAGTCATGTCATCATGCACCAAATTCATGCCAAATGTTCATGTTGTGTAACCTCCTAGAAACCGTCTTTATTGCATACATTATCGATTGTAATGGTTTCTTCCTCTAATTCGATAATTTCGCCTATGGAATTTGACCATGTTCAGCATCTCCACAAACTGGAGCAAGAAAAAAATATGATGGAAATGCAACACCACAATCATGCGAACAGACAACTTTGTGAGTGCACCCCATTCCTGGACCACGCAACATCCATTGGTATGGTTCACACCATAGGGTACCCCCCAGAGGATGGTTCTCAATGGTTACATAGACAACCAATGCATGGTATCCAGCGACAGTAAATGAAGGCGGAATGGTAAGACTACAAAATTGAATCCACCCTTCAGACCAATGAGATACAAGCCATGTGTATGTTAAAAACAGCGACTGCCCAGTGGTGGCGCAACTTCAGACATGTTGTGGTGCCAGAGAAGGGCAAGCAGTATAAAATATCAACCTCTTAACACAGCTCTAGCTGAATTGAGTCAGTCCGAATGCATGTGAGCAGAGAGAGGTTTCCTGCGGTTCCAGCTTCCGCCTGTGTTATGCTTCCACCCGACTGAGGGAGGCCCTAGTCGGAAATTATAGGGTTCCAGGTGTGGGTGTGGAAGGACACAGAGCAAAATTTTGTCTACTCTTTTCAATTAGTGCCCATGATTATAAACACGGTAGCGGTGAGAATTCCTGCTCCCGAGGACCGAATTTAAGGTCCCACCGACAGACAAGAGCTTTACTCGTGCAGCCACTTTCCTCATGCAAAGAATGCGAGGTGGAAGTTGGTGTCTGTGATGACAATGGGGTGGAACAGGAGACCATTGGGTGTTGCAGGCGAACCCTACCTTTCCTGCCACCTCACCGCTCTTTCAGTTACAGAAGGTAGTAGTCAATGTATGAATCAGATGATCCTACATCAATTCCTCTCAGTCCCTGTCTATTATGGTTGTCTAAGATTGTTTGGCCGAGCCTCAGATACATCATGCAGGTGGGTGTTGTGAGAAGGGACCCTGTGTTGGCAGATTGGTGCGCTATGTTGATGTTTGTTTCAGACTTCCAGTTTCAGAGTGCACTGAACCTTACTCGATGATGAGGATAGGGATGAACTAGAATATCTGGCTGGGACTGAAAGACCCATCACACTATAGTCTATATTGTAGTATGGGGCTACATTTGATCTGGAGAAGGGGCGGTAAGGTATAGCATCAAGGTAACATGCTCAACTGCCATCATTCTGTGAGGGAGTAGTAGGTAGGGTCCAGACAATGCAAAGTACATCGTGCCTTTCAGAGCCCGAATGGTCACTCTTACAACTGACAGGAAGGTGGCACACTCCCCAACCCCGGTCCACAGTCCACATGGGGAAATGGGTTTTAACATGTTCAAGATTGGTTAATTTGATATGTGGTCCCCCCCCCTCAACGTTTGAGAGGTGTTGACATTCATGCAGACATTCATATCTATAAAAAACTGAGAACCCCCCCCCCCCCTCCCGCCAGGAAAGAAACAATAGAAGAGGTTAAACTTCATTACCAATCTCAATTAAAAACACTGAATATTACGCTTACATTCAAAAAAAAATGCACCTACTGCCCTGCGTGTGTCTGTATCCTTGCCATCAAAAACATGAAAGGAACTGCACACAAGCATGTACAACGATAGGTCCAATACTCAAAATGCGCTGAAATGAATCATCAAAAGTGATCAGTTTGGAGAGATAAGATTGCACCAATTCTCACCTTTGACTTTCCTTATAGGGTATTTGAGCCTGGCAGTTTAGCATGTAGTGTTTTCCCTCCCCCCTTCCCTCTACTGATGTGGCATTCCATTTTGCTGGTGGGCCACTTTGCTGTATTTCTGCTTGTTCATTGGTCATAGACCCTGACCCTGCCAATGGCTGATGAAGTGGCCAGACATGCATGTGTACCAGAAAACGCAGTGACTAAAAGGGTAGGCCTAGAATGGTATTAGGATGCCAATGAGATACTACCTTCAGTGGTGCCTCCACACCTACATACCTGAACCTCTTCAAGAATAACATGATCTAGTGATTTCTTGAGATGTTATTATAGGTTGGGGGAGTAGTTGGAGGATGTGGGGGGACAGATAAACACTCTAAATAATAAATTAACCTATAGGTGTAAAAATAGGCTCCAGAAACCAAGGGTATAGATCATGAGACTTCAGCGCTGTAAATAAACAAATGGGCGGGATTGCAGGGGGAAAGATACGTATCTTATAGAAACACCAGAGGTCCATAGGTGTGTTTTTTTTGTATGTGCACTTGTTTGTCAGTTTGGGTACACGATGGAAATAGCAGTATTTACTGCGGGATGATTATGGACCCCAAATCACTTGATGGGAGCACATGCCTGGAGGTACCCGGTCGCATCCACCCTGCCCTATCGGAGAGGGGGACATGTTACAGTTTGAAAAAGGTCAAATTTGTCATTTATCAAATATTGGGGATTGCCGCCCATGAGATCCCTGTAAATCTGCACCGACACTGACACTTATGTATGGAATGAAAAACAAGTTAATTTCCATCACAGCATTCATGATGTAGCCGCTTATATATAAATTGGTTGATAGTGTGTGGATTTACTACTTCAAAACAAGCTCAGTGTGGATGGTACATTGATAGGTGTTGAGCGTCTGCCCGATTGGTATCAAGGGTCTCTTTAGGCCAACAGTTTACTCCCATTGACACTAGGTTATAGTCCGGTGCTATTGTGCAGGACACTAGGTTAGTCCTGTGCTATTGTGCAGGACACTAGGTTAGTCCTGTGCTATTGTGCAGGACACTAGGTTAGTCCTGTGCTATTGTGCAGGACACTAGGTTAGTCCTGTGCTATTGTGCAGGACACTAGGTTAGTCCTGTGCTATTGTGCAGGATGAGGATCTACATCAAACTATACAAACAGCTAAAGATCTACCATTGATGTGTCACTGTACGATATCTAAATAGAGAAATTGTGACGCAAAGTCAAACCTTTGTAGGGCGGTTTGAAGTTCCACAACAACAGTTTGGGTGTCCAGAAAAAGCAGACTGTAGGGAAGGCTCTCCTCCGCACGAAAGCCCTTCCCCCCCCCCCCCCCCCACTGCCCGTGCCCTCCTCTCGGTGGTGCAAGTTTGACATGTTCATTGCTATAGTCCATCCTGCTTTGCATAAAATGGCGACCATGTAATAGTTAAAAAGATTGCGCATGAAATAACTTTGCTTCCTTCCAAATACTTTTTATGCCTTGTTTGAATGAAATTTTATAGGATGATCAATATTTAGCATAGGGATGATAAACAATATTCAGATTGTTCAAACAAATGATGTATTTTTTCTTATCTATGACTCGGCAGTCATATCAGTAAGCTCAAGCACCCAGTTATGCTCTGAATACTTTGAACTGCCTAATTTGTAGGGTAAGTTTTACCCAGAGGAAGTACTTCTTCATAAAATGTCATGCCATCATTCCACGTTATTAAGAGGATTAATTGTTCCATAAGGATATTTCCTTGATTTTGTTCTTTTTTTTTTACTATTGTGTAAGTACCTTGATCGCTAAAGCTTTGCAAGTCTGACACATTCACTAATAAAATTAGTCTATATGCATTATTTTACAAGTAAATTCTGTGTAATCAAAATACTGGCAGGTTAACCTCCGTGTTGTCATAACATGTTCGCCTAACGTTATGATTGTCCATGTCCACGATTGCCTTGATTTTAAATCATGCCACAGAAAGTGAAATATTCCTTGAAAATTTCAAACCTTGATATCTTGCCATTGTAATAAAACATAATTTCTATTAATAGTTTATGCATGGAGCTATGAAGACAGGACGCTAATATCTCCATGGTTTGTGTGGTACATGTCCTCAATTAATAGTTAAAATCATCGCAGTTAATTCCATGCAAGTGCGTGATGCTGTAGCTAACAACTAGCCAGTGTTGGGAAAACAGCTTGCATTGCCGTAGGTATGGGCCACTTTGTTTAAATTCCAGCACGACTGTACTACAGCAATATTTTCTTGAGAACACTTCACGATTTTGATTTTACTTGATTCATTGTTGAAGATCAATGGAATTGCAAAACATGACTTTGAAGATTGGGACTCCTTCCAATTTGTATTTTTGAGAAGAAAATCCATCCACAAGCTGACTTTCAGTTGATAAGGCAGTGGGAATGAAACAAGCCTACTATTATGCAATGTCTTTATGACATGTAAGATAAAAGAATACCTGCTCAATGCCAAGGCAGTGCAAAACTTACTGTTTTGAATCTTTGTTACATGAGCCAGGTGAGCTGATTTGAATGTGGATGACATAAATTTAGGAATGATATAGATGCAGCATTCAAGGAACTTTGAGAAAAATTACTTTGCAGATTTTAACTTATGAGGGATTGAATTACTGTGTAAACTAGAGGTGACATTCGTTCTGTTCCCCTCAATGGACTCAAACAATTATTGACGATAACACAAAAGCGAGGTTTGGAACTCAAAATAACACAAAAACAAGGTTTGGAACTCCAAATAACACAAGAACGAGGTTTGGAACTCGAAATTGAGAATTGAGGGTTTATCGAAATGCTCTTTCAGCCCTATGCTAGTTTCAAGTAAACCAATGCAACTAAAGAATGGATTTTTCACTCCCATTGACCTTCATTTAAAGAGCCATTTTGAATTTTTGTCCCAGTCTATTCTTCACTTTCTGTCTTCACTAATCTGTGTCAGAAAACAAAGAAATTATACTCTATATTTTTTAGGAGAGAAATATAATACATTCAGTTCCAAGTTCCAATTCATGTTGCCATAATCATGTTTCTCACAATTGTATTAAAATTATTGTATTTCAGTCATTTCAGGTAACCTTGTACAACAGTTTTTGAATGGGTTTGAATAATTTTAAGAAGATGAGACTGAAGGTTTCATTTGCACGCCTATTCTGAGTTTGACATAAATCAAGCCGTAAATAATAATATGGATGGCTAGTTTGCTGTACAATTTAGAGTTTTCAGATAGCCTATTTTTGTTACAAATACACAAGTGTTTGCCACAGTTGTTTCCATTCATTGCTTTACATAATTGTACATAACTACCTGTACATATCATGGTCATGCAACGTTATCGTAATTATGGAGATTAGTGTTAAGATGGCGTTAACCATCTTTGGCTGTGCAATGTGTCTCGTTGAAGTGGATTATGTGACAGCCGTTTGTATGAAAAGATCACTCTCTTTGCCTTGCCTCTGTCTTTGTATTTAGTCTGTTAGTGAACTTAGTTATTATACACGGAACGAATGTAGAGTCCATTATTAGCTTTTTGTGTATGACGCATCGCACGTTGAGAACAATAACGTCTCAATGAAAGACTGCCATATCAGGATGGGTTTGGGCAAAAGACAATCCAGTACTGAACAACTGGAAGGTAAAATTGATGGAGAAAACATGTCCCAAACATCAAAGCTGTACCCACAACACTATAAATAGAAGTAAAGTGAGATTTCCTGTGATTTCCAGGTTACTAGCGGCCTGAACAGTTTTAAAACTGGTGAATGAAAACTGTGGAATCTTTTCTGTTGCTGTCTAACTGAGGGTCATGAGATTGTTAGGCCAACCCACATCTAATTAAGAACTGTCCAATCAGTATGTTAAAGAGAAATTGTCATTTGGTAGCAGCTGACAATGAAGGACAACAATGTTCGCATAGATGTCACAATAGAAAATTGTTCCAGGAAGTTGATATGGGAGATGATATCATCAAAAGGATATGTCAATGTGATATTAGTGCCAATTTACATGGACCTAATTTTTCATTCCATTATCAAAATAGGATCTAGTGCCATTGCCAGTGCCCCACATGCTCCACATGTCCATGGTCCAGGGACAACTGCGAATGTTGCCATCCACATGTCCATGGTGCAACAGTACCTACAGAATGTTGCCATCCACATGTACTGCAAATATAGAAATTACTGACCCCCTCCTTGTATTCAATTTTCCGACCCGTGCTGCTGACAAGTTGTATGAAATGCAATCCAGAAATTGTATTCATTGTCGCTACATTATAATAGAAGTCCAGGTAAAAGGGCTATGAGGTAGATTTTCCGGGATTATGCCACAACACCATGAATGACAAAAACCTGGAAATAATGCTTTCGAGTTCGCCAAAATTTTTGTTCCATGAGAGTTTATAATTAGGACAACTGATTTTAGCTCCCTTCTCTGTGTGGCTTGGATCATTAGTTAATAATACTGTTTCATTGTTTGTGTCCATCACCAACATAAAAATGTTCTGGTTAATATGGTGAAGTTACAACTCATTGAGATGTGTTTTAGAGAGATTAGGTAATCTTACAGTACACTTTGCAATGTATTTATTGAAGTGTCCATATTGGAAAATGTTGATTATGGTCATATAATGTTTTTTGTCAAACAGTTGAAATCCTAATACACTGTTGGAGGGCACCTAAATTATAGTGTTCTGCACTTTTGATGATGAAGTCCACCAGCATGATCATATGTGAAGACAACCAAAAGTCTCAACTTTGGGGAGGCAGCCATTCCTGGTGAGGTGCTTGCCCAACAGACATGTGTAGCTTTCAGCTGCAGGTTGATCTTCCACAGCTGAAGCAGTGAGATGTTAAAGGTGCCAAAGTGAAACAAGGAAACTGATCCTTTTAGCCAAAGGTGGAATGAGGAGGTATCGATCTATGGACTGTCAGCCAAAGGTGGAATGAGGAGGTATCGATCTAGGGACTGTCAGCCGAAGGTGGAATGAGGAGGTATCGATCTATGGACTGTCAGCCAAAGGTGAATGAGCAGGTATCTGGGAACAGTCAGCCAAGGTGGAATGAGGAGGTATCGATCTAGGGACTGTCAGCCGGAGGTGGAATGAGGAGGTATCGATCTATGGACTGTCAGCCAAAGGTGGAATGAGGAGGTATCGATCTATGGACTGTCAGCCAAAGGTGGAATGAGGAGATATCGATCTCGGGACTGTCAGCCAAAGTGGAATGAGGAGGTATCGATCTATGGACTGTCAGCCAAAGGTGGAATGAGGAGGTATCGATCTAGGGACTGTCAGCCCAAGGTAGAATGAGGAGATATCGATCTCGGGACTGTCAGCCAAGGTGGAATGAGGAGATATCGATCTCGGGACTGTCAGCCAAAGGTGAATGAGGAGATATCGATCTCGGGACTGTCAGCCAAAGGTGGAATGAGGAGGTATCGATCTATGGACTGTCAGCCAAAGGTGGAATGAGGAGGTATCGATCTATGGACTGTCAGCCAAAGGTGGAATGAGGAGGTATCGATCTATGGACTGTCAGCCAAAGGTGAATGAGGAGATATCGATCCAGGAACTGTCAGCTGAAGGTGGAATGAGGAGATATCGATCTCGGGACTGTCAGCCAAAGGTGAATGAGGAGATATCAATCTCGGGACTGTCAGCCAAGGTGGAATGAGGAGGTATCGATCTATGGACTGTCAGCCAAAGGTGGAATGAGGAGGTATAGATCTTGTGACTTTCAGCCAAAAGTGTAAGGAGGAGGCGTAAATCTAGGGACTGTCAGCCGGAGGTGGAATGAGGAGGTAGCGATCCAAGAAATTTCTGCCAAAGTTGAAATGAGGAGGTGTCAATCTCGGGACTGTCAGCCAAAGGTGGAATGAGGAGGTAGCGATCCAAGAAATTTCTGCCAAAGTTGAAATGAGGAGGTGTCAATCTCGGGACTGTCAGCCAAAGGTGGAATGAGGAGGTAGCGATCCAAGAAATTTCTGCCAAAGTTGAAATGAGGAGGTGTCAATCTCGGGACTGTCAGCCAAAGGTGGAATGAGGAGGTATCGATCTAGGGACTGTCAGCCCAAGGTAGAATGAGGAGATATCGATCCAGGAACTGTCAGCTAAAGGTGGAATGAGGAGGTATTGATCTAGGGACTGTCAGCCGGAGGTGGAATGAGGAGATATCGATCTAGGGACTGTCGGCCAAAGGTGGAATGAAGGAGGAGGTAGCGATCTAGGGTCAGCCAAAGGTTGAATGGGGGGTTTGGATCTAGGGTCAGCCAAAGGTGTAAGGAGGAGGTATAGATCTAGGGACTGTCGGCCAAAGGTGGAATGAGGAGGTAGCGATCTAGGTCAGCCAAAGGTTGAATGAGGAGGTTTGGATCTAGGGTCAGCCAAAGGTGTAAGGAGGAGGTATAGATCTAGGGACTGTCGGCCAGAGGTGGAAAAAGTAGGTATGGATCTATGAACATTCAGTCAAAGGTGGAATCAGTGAGATCCAGGGACAATCACCAGCTCATGACATGTTCAACATGGATTTAGGGACAAGAGGGTTCATGAAATGCTTACCTTGTTTTTGTTAGCTCATCTCAGACATATTTATTGGCTAGATGCATAAAAACAGACGAGATGAGGGAAGCCGTTCCTAAGAATAGAAGGGGCTATCATCTTTGGTATATTATACTTGTATACTATGGTCGTTATTACCAACATATCAATGTTTCAGTCAAATCACCGATTGGTTGAAACGTCATCTAATCCTGCACTCATGAGTGAATGAGGCTGATACGAGTGAACAAAGTCAAACGCCTGTGTCAACAGGCTACTATTATGGCTGGCTAAGGGAGCCATTGCGATCATGCATGTCCATCTACCTATTTATCCACAATTGATTCAAGCTAGCTTCCTCTACACCCTAATTGTGATGGTTCATGATGAAAATCGGTAACATTGACAATGATTTAGTGAAGTGTCATCTACAGTGTTTGGAAAGTTGAGGTCAAAGGTCGTCTAGGGGTAATTTTTGCGATTTTGTGAAAAAAAACACCTCTCCTTCCCGAGAGTTTGAGCGGATGAGTAGGAAGTTGATCAGTATTACTGGGGTTAATCTTGCGTACATTCAATATACGTACAAGGTCAGGGATTTGAGGTCAAGTCAGTATTATCATGTGATAATGGTAAATATGGGGTGCTCAGGAATCTGAGGTCAAAGGCCATCTAGGGGGTCGTTTTGTCCATTTGTTCGAACGGTCAAGCGACCTCTTATACTTCCTCAGTATCAGGCCTACGGTGGATTGATGAGGGGTCAGGAACTTAACACAACGGTCATCTAGGGTCAAATTTGGTTGTTTTGTTGGACTGGTCAAGCTGCTTCTCCTGCAGGTAGGATTGGATGATCAGCAGTTACAATCATGATTGAAGGTGGTGCGGGCACAAAGGTCATATAGTGGTCATCTTTGGCCTGGAAACACACAAGATGATTCTTTCGCCTACAGGTACCATAGGATGTTCAAGTATTCAGGGTCAAGTCTCATTCAGGCATCATTTAGACCCAAAGTCATTGTTTTTGTGGTCAAACAGTCAAAATGCTTCTACAATCTCAATTGGTACCTGTTTGTGGTATAGTCATTGTGGTCTCTGACAATAGTGTATATAAAGAGTGTTCCGGAATTTGAGGTCATCTAGGGTCAATTTTGGCCATTTTGTTTGTTCAGTCAAGAGGTTTCTACTCCTAAAGAAATGATGAGATGACTATGAAGGGATATCACTAACGATTTGCATATGAGGTGTTCAGGAATCTGAACGGTCATCTGGGGTCAATTTCGGCTATTTTGTAGAAACATGTTTTTTTTCATACAGGATAGTTTTGATAATCATGATGAAAGTAGGTACTTATTCAGTATCAGGCCTATTGTTGACTGATGATATATACGAGGGTGGTTCGGGAAACTAAGGTCAAATGTCATCTGTGGAAATGTGAATCTTGAGTAAACTCATGCAAATTATATCATTCATATCCAACAATGTTGCATAAATTATGCAAAATAGACACATATATGACTGACTTCCGGGGACTCAGATCTTGTTAAATATTCGGGTCGAGGAAGACAACTCACCAAGTTCCATGAAAAATAGGAAGTTTACAATTTTGTATACATTATGGCAATACACGTTGAGTGACCTTACAGTGACCCTGAAACTTTGTTAGGCATTCCACGGACTGACAAACTCCGGAATTCTGCATAATATACAAAATTAGATGACCTAATAAGCACATTTTAGGCTGGTAATCTAATCAATCGATATCCAAGCGCACACAATCACCCTAGATAACAAGAAATATCCGGTGGCTACACAAACACAAGCAGTGTGCCATGTGTGCTTACATTCTTTTGACGAACACCAAACCAGGTAGCTTCGACAATAAGTACCGGTAGCGGAAATGTCAGCCTACTGTTTTAAACCACCACCCCTAAAACAAAGATACCCATCTCCGTCTGGATTCTCTGTTACAGCAAAACACAAAATACGAGACGGATGAAAAAGAGGTTTTGTTAGAGGAAAATTTTATTACAATCTAAACTATATTTACATACAGAATAGGCTCAATAAAATTCATGAAGCTAGATAAGATTCTCAGAAGGCACTATCAGCCTACGTCATGCTGATAACCCAGGGGTGAATCCCTCCTTATCGCCACGCAGGGGATAAGTCCCACCAGGGGGTGGGGCAGAACTGATCGATAAGTGTAGGTCAATGGCTGACTGAAGGAACAAAGTTTTATGGATTGCATGTTTGTTTCTGTTTTTCGAATCAAAATCTTTTGTGGAATAAGAATGCGATGCTGTAAAATTCATTCCTGTATGACAATGAATTTATTTATGAAGATTGATGAATGTTGTGCCAATACCAGCAATATTTTCAAACTTCCAGGTGTGAGTATGGTTTTTTTTTCATGACTTTTTTTTGAAGGATAGAATTGCTATCCAACAAGCCACTGTCAGGGTGGAGCAGACGCCAGTGTTTGATCTTCTCCGAAGAGGCAGTTTAACAAATTAAAGGTCCAGCCAAAAAAATATTTAAATGTCATATGATTGTGCATTTAAAATTATGGCCAATCAAACTTTGTTACATGTTTCAAGAAATGTTCGGTCATAAAGTTCAGATTTTTAAAGATATTAATTATCACTGCTTAAGTTGGCAATTTTGCAAATTGGCAACATTTAATGACGTCATATCTACCAAATTTTGAAGAAGAAGAATTGTTAAGAAATATGTCTTTCACCCCTATAAGTGGTAGATAGGACATCATAAAAAGTTGCAGTTTGCCCAAATCAGCAAATGATATTAAATTTGAGGGAAGCCATATTCCAACGAACATGCATTAATTTGGCTGGAATTTTTATTTAATATCAGGATGAGTAAATTGCCTCGAAATTGGAAAACAGAATGAAGAGAGTATTTAAACCCCACATCCCTAATATGAGTTTCAAAAATCATCCAAACTTTCGTCAGTTACAGGTAAACAGGAAATAGCCATACAGGCAGGGAATGATGGATGCTACTGTTCGACAGTGTATGAACTATTGCGTTGACATAATCATAGTGACGCTATACGGTATTAAAGATTACTGTACTGAACTGCAAATAAGTTTGGTTTTTCGTTGTGCCACCATGCAAATGACGCTGGCGCTTGTTTGACAGTTGCTACCAGACGAAACAGGACCCTTAATATTCCAAAAAAAAAAATATTCTATTCCTGTTATACAGGTGAAATGCAAATGTGAGAACGCTGCAGTGCTGTAACCATGTTGAAATACTAATCATGTAAAAAATTAAAAAAAAATAGTGCAAACATTTTCACACTTAATGGATAGTTGTTGAAGGATGTGGGAAGATACGTGTGTACGTAACATGTTTACTTGACACCTGAGTATTTATTAAGAAAACCCTGTTCAAAAGTTGAGCAGCAGCCCTTTAGTAGGGGTAATATCAATATTAGGAAATTCATGACAAAACTATTTCACTGTTATGCCAATTAGATGTTGGTGAAGTTTTATGTTGGCTACATCACTGATATTAATCACTAATATCTATAATAGGGAAAAACAAGCAAATAAAAATTGAGTTAAACCAGGTGTGAAATTGTGTGTCACAAGTGTCACAGCTAGCATAGTAAACCTCTTCAAGTTGGACTGTCTGTGGTGAATAGGTGTTCACGAGAGAGAGCAGCGGATCTTCTTTAACAGGTTTCCGATGTGATACAAACCTACCAAAGGTTGGAGTAAGATGGGTAGCATTAACAAATCACATTTTCTGTTTCTGCCAAAATGTTAACAGTTTGCAAACTACCATCTCCGCCCACGACCCACCTCACCCCCCCCCCTCCCAGACTTAAAACCGAGGCTCCATCAATTGCAGGAGTGCCAACTGATTGTCCACAGCCCACTGTGACTGCTGTTTCTTTTCGAGAAGAGCACTCAACACCCAAAATTTCGTTTTTTTTTTAGAAATTATGTGTCTGAAATGAACACACAGGGGAAAAGGAAAAACATTCAGATGTTGGAATTACACTAGTATCGACAGCAGTATATATATTATACTCAATTAGGCTTTGACTAAAACAAAAAAGTTACTATAAATTATATTCCTTTACATGAAAATAAAGTAGTGGAAATAGTACAACACATTTTTAGTGAGGTCATATAATGATAATAACGATGCAGTATATGGTATAAGCTATAAAATTATATGAAAATGATCACACTGGCATTCTATTTGCTCTATCGCCAATTTCCTGGAAGCAACACTTTACCTAAACAAATTGAGGGTTTCCATGATTTCCATGAATTTGTATCATCAACAAAAACCCAACTGGCAACCCAGCTGCACAGAGGACAGTTGACCACACTGTATTGATTAGTTATCACATAGGATAGTTATAACAAATAAGACAACATGACATGTGTGTTTATTAGCCTTATCAAATTTTGAATTTAGTCTCCCCCTTTCATTCTGAAGGTTTTGCTCCCATAATGTAATAAAGTACAAAAAGTACTGTATAATAGAAAGTACCAAAAGTCTCGTCATTGTCTATGACTATTTTTACTTGAGTAATTGTAATGCAGTAACGTCTGCATTATCTGGATCACGTGGAGATATTAATGTAGAATGCTGTCGACACGTTGTTGTGACAAGTCGTGATTTGAGTCGCTGTGCTTCAAATTGGAAATCACCCTAAGTTAATACGGAGATTTCCCCCCAAGGAAATATCGACGTCATCAAATCAAGTCGTCATTCGATCTGGTTATGAATCTTGTGTGAGATTGAACCTTTGGGCTCCCATGACCACTCCCATTTTCTACGAAGACTGCAGGGTTTAATCTCAGTGAAGACAATTTACATATTCATGAGCTGAACTGATGATATCACTCCTCACTCGATGGTAGATGGCAGACAAATCCCTAAAGATTGTACCTTCACCAAGGATGGTGTTCCTTAGCCAGGTGAAGAACTATTTTATCGATGTCATTAGTCCCGCAGTAGCTATATGAAGCGACTGACAGCCAGAAGCCTGAATGTGCTACTGAGTTCTCAAGAAATGTGCGAACATCACCAGTGATTGGTCGTTTTGTTGGACATCTCATACGACATGAACCACTCTGAAACCAGAGGGTTTTTTTTATATTCCGGGGAAAATTCTTTCTACTTGTCTGAAATTGGAGCGCCCCCCACAACATGCCCATAAAAATTCAAAACAACACAAGTGCCCCCAATTTGAACAACTGAAATATTGTTCAACAACAAATCACATGGTATATTGTCCAGATCATTACAGGAGATCTAATCTATGGGAAAGTTAGAGGCCCATACTGATCTGTCTGATGAAGAAGACATTGTATAGATGATGAATAAGTCGACGGCGCGCATATCTGCTCACATAACGCTTCAGCAACACACACACTGGAATTTTATACAAGTGGGTAGATTTGACGTCAACCTATCCTCCTATGTCCTTGAAGTGCTAGACAATCCCCTGGATAGGTTGATAGAAGTCTTATTTTTCTCATATTCTTCATTCAACCTATCCTCTCTTCTTCCAGGTATTCCCTAATACCCTGACCTATAATCATCCCCACCCATCCCAACCAAATCCTGGAGGAGCAGAAAGGAATGCCACATTTCATGTTCAAATATTACAAGCAGAATTAAAGGCCACTAGACTTGACAGTGTGGCAATTTGCTGTGGCAGTCATAAGAAGGGCGCTGTTTGTGAAGAGTAATCTTAGTGGGTATAGCAGAGTAGTACCAGATACACTACACACACTGGCCAAATGGAAATGGACTAAATAGTAACCATACTCCTGACTCCGCTAAAAATTACCCAGCAGACACATAGACGGCATCGCCCTACCCCCCTTGACCCACACAACACTTTTGGCCAATAAATTTTCCATATCCAAGATTTTTTTGGCCCCTATTACATCACAAAATGAAGATTAAACTTCAAAATAGGTAAGTTCCCATTCGATATTTCCATTAATTGTTCGAACTGGTGGGAGGAGGGGGGATGAAATTACAAGTAGGCCTCATGGTCCTACATAGCAAAATTTTCTATCAATTCCTCCCTGACAGTACTGAGTTAGTACATGCAAACATAACTTTCTATTTGTAATTTGGTAATTTCCAATCAGCATTCTCGACAGATTCAATTTGGTTCCCCATTGGGAAGGGTGCCAGCCCCTCCCTGTTAGGGAACAAAGTGGCTCCAGGGTCCTATACCAGGGGGGTCCTGTGCCAGGGGGGCCTGTGCCAGGGGGGAAATTCGTTGGCCGACAGAGAAGGCTGATACCCTCTACAAATGAACAAGTGACACAGTCCTAGAAGTCGTTATACCACATGTGCGATGCTCACACAACCAGTCATGTACAGTGTGGAGACTGCCATACATAACGTGCAGGTGATTGACGTGTAGACGTACAACACACTGCTGGCTGTGAACAGCCTAATTCAGAATGCGTTCGAAAGACTGAAAATTAGCAAATTCCACCCAATTTTGCGAACACCTAATGCCATAGGCTACATTTCAACACTTACAAATACATCAGGTACACATGTACAGGCTCTTTGGCTTACATTATGCACATATGAATAGCGCTTTTAGAGGAAAAAGTTTTGGTTCGACACAGTCTATAGTTACGCATAAGAACTAGAATTCATTATAGAGATTATACAACCAAAAAAAATGTGAATACGGAGTAAAATGTAACGACAACACTAACCAGTTATAAAAATCTATAGGCTGACTGAAATATTTGTCAGCATTTCATGAAATTTCATTTTGGCACATTCCCTAGTTCCTTCTTCCAATCCGTACTCAAGCAGACTACTTGCGAACCTCACATACAGCGTCTATGAATACATAACCAATGAATACATACGTGACGGGCATCAAGAATTACCGATACTTTTATATATGTGCAGGACACACCAACCATGGGTGTGCACAATAAGACCCACTCACAAGGAAGAGTTTGTTTGAGGCTAACACCAAACAGAACTTGACATGTATACCTGGGAAAATTGACGAATTGAGCAATTTTCACTTGCGGAGTGCAGATTCGTCAGCACAAGAACACAAGTGGATTCTCAACCTGCTAGCCTTGACTTTAAGCAATCAGTGGTCGTTCTTGTTATGGTGTATTCTCACCTCCCAAGTTTTTCAATCATTCCTGATCTGAGAGGTAAAGAGATATCCAGGGTTTCTAAATAGCGCTGAGTCGCAAAGACTGGCCAATTTAAGAGGAGGATGGTTTGGCCAGATGGGGCCCTTCAAATTTGCCAGAGTTGCTAGATGGTGGTAAATTAGAGTGCAATGTTGCAATATGGGTAGTAGATCCTTACTTCCAAGTTTTTCAACTATTCCTGATCTGAGAGGTGAAGAGGGATGGTATTTGCTAGTCGACATATCACACGCAGATTATGAAGCATGATAGGAGAGGCTGTAGTTTGCCAGTGCCCAAGTGTCTGGGATCAGACTTTCAACTTCCAATTCATTAGGAATGAATGTTAACAAGTTTATGTCTACCAGGTTGAAATTTTGCAACTTCAACGAATTCAAATTACGGGCAAAATACTTCAAAAATTCTGACAACCTGAAGGGGAATGAATCCACCACGTTTTATTGTTGAATTCAGGTGCAAAAAAAAAATCGAACTTGCATGATTCGTGCAAATTAGATACCTGAATACCTCCCAGTTGTTCCGACCTAAATACCATGGAAGCACAGATGGACCAGGCAGGCCGCAGAATTATTTTAAAATCTGACAGAGGGATTTTTCATGAATTATTTAAATTTTCCTCAATTCGCTGAGCGATATGAGTGGACTTCAGTCCTGTCAGCCTATTCCTATATACTCAACTATGTTCTCCATAGCTTCTGTTGTCATTCGTAATCTTGCTACCGAGCCCCAACCATAAATTACCTAATTGGCTTAATTACTACCCTAAACGCACATACACACACAGAAACATGCACACCCATACACAAGCACGACAAATGTGGGGTTGTCCAATATATGAACAATCATCTGAAGATAACTTCACTGAATCTGTTCCAGTTATCCATAAAAAGTAAGGATAAGTTGTGACTCACTTCTGAACTGATGTATAAAGAATATATAGATTCAAAACCTCTACACCTGCTGATATCATTATCTGGCCTCTACGTCCATCCCTTCCATGTGCCAACTTGAGTGCTCGCTCCACACATTGCACCCATAGAGTTAGGAACATTCCTTGATCTGTGTCGATCCGAACCTCTTGTAGAACTCTTCTGATGGTCAAGTCATGAATATGCACATGTAAACTTGACTGCCGCCACTGGGCAGTTCGGCCTACAGTTATTACTAGTTGACCGTGGCATTTTAGGCACTGCACCAACCAGAGTGCATCATGGCAACATTACCATTGGAAATAGGGGCTAAATTTACAAAATCCCCCCAGAGTCCCCGAATGTCTACAGGATTCAGTTACAACTGAATATTCATAAAGCATCTAAACACAGGACGTTGATTGGCCCCCTCAAATCATGAAAATCTGGTAATTCAATGTTGCACAACGTTACTGCAAATTTGGGCAACTGCTCTGGAACTGGACAATATACACAAATCTTAGAGGCTTGCTCGAAACCACGTAAGCGACGGACAAGATGTTCATCATGCTTCCCCTCATTTTTTTAACCAATGATACAATTTTTATATCTCAGTGGACAAAATCTGACCTCTTTTTCCTACGAAGCCAATGATACAATTTCTTTCTATCTCAATGACAAAATCTGACCTCTTTTTCTACTAACCAATGATACAATTTTTATATCTCAAGTGACAAAATCTGACCTCGTTTTCCTACTAGCCATGATACAATTTTTTATTCCAGTGACAAAATCTGACCTCTTTTTCTACTAGCACAATGATACATTTTTATATCTCAAGTGACAAAAACTGACCTCTTTTTCACCTTAACTAAGCCAATGATACAATTTTTATATCTCAGTGACAAACAAAATCTGACCTCTTGTTCTACTAAGCCAATGATACAATTTTTATATCTCAAGTGACAAAAACTGACCCCTTTTTCTACTAGCCAATGATAAATTTTTTTATATCTCAAGTGACAAAATCTGAACCCTTTTTCTCTACTAAGCCATGAACATTCTACTGTCTGTGGATCACACTCCGGGGGCCTGGGGGGTGGGGGGTTGGGGCAAAGATCAAACACGGAAACCTCTTTTTCTACTAAAGGCCAATGATACACTTTTATATCTTCAAGTGCAAAATCGACCTCTTTTTCTACTAAGCCACTGATACAATTTTTATATCTCAAGTGACAAAAACTGACCCTCTAATTTTCTACGAAGGGCCAATGATCCCTTTTTATATCGCAAGTGACAAAATCTGACCTCTTTTCTACTAAGGCCAATGATACAATTTTTATATCTCAAGTGACAAAAACTGACCTCTTTTTCTACTAGCCAATGATACAATTTTTATACCTCAAGTCCAGCGCGGGGCTGGGTAGGGAGGTGGGGGTGGCTCCGTGTCGAGGTTAGGGGGGAGGGGTTGGTTCCACGTTACTCTTCCCAGTAACGCATACCCCCCAGGCTAGTAGTCGTGTCGGGGAACGTCTAATGGGTAGGTAATATAAATTGGAAATGGTAAAATTTGAGAAGGGGCATACGGGTAAAAACGTGTGGAAACCCAGTGCCATGGCAACACGAAGAGTCAAAGTGTGTCAGTGAGAACAAACCGCTACGATTGGAAAGTTACAGGGGAAAGGAACGCTAAAGCACGAGCATGAGTAGAACCATACTAAGCACTGCAGGGCAAGCAGAACGCACAAGCACAAACCGCACATCAAACGAGGGCAACTCCAATTAAAATCAAAATGTTCTGATAATGCACTACATGATTTATAGAAGGCTTTCACACACGCACAACGTGTCTTATTGGCTGCTGGATTAGCCTTGATCTTCTACCCCTACTCGAATTCACAGCAATCTTAGTAACATCACGCCATCCTCATAACTGACCCGAATTGAGGACGGTCGCAAGCGATATTACAACGCACCATACCTCAAATATACCCCCAAAACTCACCTGGTTCCCGGTCTAAATGAGAATGACATCAACCTATTTCATCAATACTTTTAAGCACCCCCCCCCCCCTTTTTCACAAGCACTTGTCTTATTCCGGCGAAATTGAACGCCTGTCTCACTGGCAAACCTTCGTCCTCTCTTTCGTCGGAGGAGTGATCATACCAAGGCTCAGAAGCTAGTGTCCGCTAAACATGGTTGGATTGTGGTGCAATCGCGTTAGCAACTCTGGTCGTAGCTCTCATTTGGCCGGCCGGTGTCAATTTTGGCAGGACACATGGTTTGTAAGCTTGAGGGCCGGTGTGGAGGAGGAAGGCCCGTTTTGGGCCTCAGGTTCCAGTGGAAACCTGATTTGGGGGGGGGTGGTCTGTGGTGTGCCGGGAACCATCTATTGTCCCTCGGCCTGTTTGGTGGAAAGGTGTGAGTCCACCCCAAAAACCTAAAATGCCCATAACATAAGGGTACACTAGCAGTCCTGTATCTGATCTATACCTAGTCCATTACACAATATTGTGTTGTGCCACAATCTCAACTTTTCCTGTTGAAGTTTTGGGGGGGGGGGGGGGGGGGGGGGGGGGGATCAGTAGTTTTTGTTTCATGAGCCGCGTTGTAATGCATAAATATCTATCAGATTACAATCCATGTTTCGACAGCGACGAGCTTCTGGGTCACCTGTTTTGCGAGTTTCCTTAAAATTTTACCAAGATGTACAATTCAGCATTGCCTCTCTCAATCCTGTCTCATAAACCCCCCCCCTACTCTCCCCCTCTAATGAGACCTTCACTATAGCTACTTGGATAGTTTCATACCATTCTCCCCAAATGCTTGCCATGCTGACACCAAGATTTGTGGCATATGTGAGAGGTCTTAACAGAACCTGATCCGTACAATACCAAAATAACAGTGCATCGCACCTAGCGTCACTTTATTTTAGGCGAACGTTATCACGCCACGCACCTGAGGCTGAACGGTTTATCCTCCAATTGGAATGCTGTTTCCAGATTCGATAACAAGCGAACGGTCCTTTTGCTAGTAAATTTGTATATGGGTACCCGTCCCGACTGCGCACTTGAGCTATCACACTGTAATTTTTTTATCAAGCCACTCATTAATTTATCAGAAGATGATTATTGTGAATTAGGAATGTTTTTCCTTTATAATGACCCGTTCCTTTCTATTTTCTGTACGTCAATGTGGAAAGTTACAGCCTATTTCCGATAAACTGTTTGCTGAAACTAAATTTGTCAAGTGTACCCGTCGAGTGCGCCCTGTACTGTTGTTTGGTGTGTATGTCAAAAATTTTTAACGCGCAGTAGTTATTTTTTGAACGATGTGTTGTTCAGCGGTGCAAGGAAACCAATTAAGAGTTAAATTAATAAACTTTTCGACAGATTATTTTTGCACAAAGGATCCAATTTATTTGCTGTTTTCTTAGCATATTTCCAAGGTGATACGTATCAAATTCAAGGTGTGTCAGTCGACAGGTATGCGCGCAGTCGCGGTACACCACCACGAATACCATTGATATGTTGCAATATAAATATTAATAAACTAGGGAGCCTGGTTATTGTTTCTTGCAAAGGGGAATACAGAGCCCTAATATGCCTGATAATAAAGTCTGACAGTTGCAAATCCATAGTCTTTATAACTCAAATGAAGCATTTTTTCCACGAGTGAATCTCCAACAACACTCGGTACCACCCTAACATACTGAATCAGTCGCTTAATATGTGTATTTCGTTAGTGTGTCCTTCTTGACCAACACAATCATTATGTTTTGTTAACAATTGTAGAAAGTCTATTATATTTGCCCTGGTTAGAGGAAACCATGAAAAAAAAAATCTTTAGGGGGGGGGTGAGCCCTCCAGTCTCACAGAAAAACAGTTGGTCCTGGAGAATGATAACCGAATCAAACCCCTGGCGGCTAAAACCAGTTCTAATGGACCAACAAGGGCCAATATCACTGTAATGTAACCAGCACAACCGCTGATAATACAGAATTACTTCCAACGATTGTGCAAATACAATATTGTTGTAATTTGGACGGGGGGGGGGGGGGGGGGGGGGGGGGGGGGGGTGGGCCTATAATTATCAAGGCTGGTCATCCATAGATTGTAGTCCTTTCACGAATGGAGCCAGTATAACACAAAAACTGCCAAAGAACAAATCCAACCCACCTGACAGCGTTACCTACGGAGGAGGACCAATAAATAGAGGTTTGGGGGTCATGGAAAGCAGCTCTTCTCGATCAGGAGCTCGGTTATGTTCCCAGCAGCCGATGGCCAGTATTGTACGACTGCATCTGCAGCAAAATGTATGGCATTCAGGCAGCAGGTCCTACCACGCCATACCCTGTCTGGTGACCTTCAACCTCAGTATCTGGTCCTTCTGCTTACGTAGAGTTTAAGGCATGATCATGGGTCACAGCAGCAGGTCATAGCCGTTCACCTGAGAAAGCAAAAATAAAATGAATATGTCTTAACAAAGAAAAATCACTGATATGGAAATAATGAAATATATAAAGAATAAATTGTTACTTCTTTCCCTGCTCTTAGTTTTGATGAATTCTAAAATCTTCGCAGGAAACAGTAATCTAGCTGTGCCTCCTGTTTG
Organism: Sclerodactyla briareus; assembly: GCA_026419785.1. Lineage (NCBI taxonomy): Eukaryota > Metazoa > Echinodermata > Holothuroidea > Dendrochirotida > Sclerodactylidae > Sclerodactyla > Sclerodactyla briareus. The sequence goes on along the minus strand of JAODTK010005826.1, from coordinate 83,280 downwards.
AAAGTGGGGTCTGTCGCTGCAGCAATTCATCACTTTGGTGCTAGTTTAAATTGCCATACATAAACTTTATCTTCTTCTTAGCCTTCTTTTATGACATACATCAGCGATGATCCTTACCTAGTCAATGCCCAATAAGGGTGGCAGATCTTAATACTGCATGTTTGTTGGCTTCGAATCTCACTAGGTTTGCAAAATACCTCTCCTCTACCTCTCAAAAGTACCTCTTTGACGCAAAAAAAAAAAAAAATCTTAATTGTGGTGGGGGGTAATCATACCATACGGCAACTGGAAAATTGCCTATCCCTCAGTTGTCGCCCGCACGAAATGACAACAGGGACGCAATTCTTTGGTACGCCCTATCCAGGATCTTGAACCCAGGCCAATCTCTACCAACTGTCCAACTCACCCTATTATAGTTGAAATGTCCGTACAAGAACAACATTACCAATATTTGTCAAACTGCGAACTATGAACTGTTCCTGTATTGACTTCCAAAAGCAAAACCTGACAGTGGTTTTAGTCAGACCAATCTAGCCTAACCAAACATCAATGTAGACCTTTCCATCTGGCAAATAATAGAAGCAGATGGGATGGCCAACCTAGAATTCTGGCAATTACCAGGACCCGATAGGCATTGGGGAGGGTGCTGGGACTGTATATGAGGTGAGACGGATAGGTATAATTATGAGACAGCTACCACTGGCTGAACAGCAGCCTCCTCCCCCAGTATGATCGCCAGTCCATCCATCATATCCACCGCAGCACAGACTCAAGGAACCCACACAGCTGATCGACTGGGAGCTCTATCGACCACAGGTTAGTGAGATGATCACTTGTACAACTGAAGCCAGTTTTTTTTTTTCTCTCTCTTCGCTTGACACAACTATGGAATATTAATTTCACTGTCCTTCAGAGATTCACCTACCTACGAAGCAAGATTAAGGCGTCTCGGTCTAACTTTGAAGGAGCTGAGACAAATTGCGGTGAACTTGCCTCCGTTTTTTTAATTTGTTCATGGATTTGGAGGTCCTTTTCCAACCCTATTTCTTTCTGAGGTTTCAAAGGTACCTCCAATAGGGGTCATTAAGGCCCTCAAGCTCATGTAACCGCTGTAGATTGGACATTTGAAAATATTCCTTCTCGCTGGTTACTGAGTATTAATAATGAGTGGAATAGCCTTCCTTGAGATGTTGTTCTGCTAATATTGTTAATGCCTTCAAGAACATCTTGATTTATTTTTCCATTTTGGTTTTCTTCCGCAGAAATTGTGGGCGAATTCTTTAGCATCTGGGTTGTTCTCTCTTTTGGGATGGTGTGCTTCCGGGGTCTCCATGAGGATTTTGTCCATCCTGACCCTGTTTCATACACTAAACTAAACTCATGGCCACTGTGAGAACTGAACTATCTACAGTTCATATGCACATGTGACCCTGCTAACAAAATCACCAATAGCAACCGGCTAGAACACTCAGCAGTCCTCCCCCCCCCCGCAGTGTGATCGCCAACATCCACCATATCCACCAGTCGGCCAGGCAGGCTGGGGAGTACTACCAAACGCACAGGTTGTGAACTATCACTTGTATAATCGAGCAAGTCAAATGCCCCCAACCTCCCCGTGTATGCAGTTTAAGCGATACACACTACCTCCATTATCACAACCTGTGCATTATGATGCCACTATTAGCAGCTTGAATCTGGCATAATTTTCTGGCCTGAGGTGGACACCTCCGCCATTCCAACTTATGCCGGTCCTTCCACATACTCCATATGAACTACAGTGTGGCAGACTCGACGTTATTAGTTTCAGGGGTCGAGTTTTCTTTCTTTTTTCTTTGCTCCACATGCACAGTGAGAACTGCAACTACAGTTTATGATCCATACTTGACCCTGCTAAACAAAATCACCTGCATAATCTTGAATTATAATGCAAATTAATTAAATATTTGGCCTATATATTAGCCAATATGAACACACAACTTACATACTACGACCTGCACATGCAGTTTTGGTATCATTTTGGAGATAATTGCAGAAGTGCAAAGGTTAGTGTACCTGGTTCAGACGGTATGGGTCACAGATATATTCACAAGGGTCTTACTCTAGTTTGGAAGCGCGGTGTTCTATTGGCTGAGGCGTTTGCGGCTTGCAATCAAGAAGTTGCAGATTCGCCTCACTTGTACTCTAAGCAGGGCACCTTATCACAGAGGGAACTAGCTATAGGCCCAATTTAGTGTGGCTAAAATGGGATCAATTATCTCAATTTACTAAACAGGTGATAATTATGACACTTGATATTGTTCAAGGGGTAAAATGATGGAATTTATCAATTTCATGGCTGGTTGGCAAGGCCTAAATTTATTGTGAGTGGGCTGAGTGCTGGTTACGCGCACCAACCAGCACGGACCAGGGAGAAAGATCCCTGTAATTGATCCTGATTGCTCCTAATAAGGATATGGGCAATTTTGTCATGATTGCCCTCGATGTGTGCAATCACCTCCTCAATTCTACACACTACAGGTAATTGCTTTTCTGCTGTCATTGTAGAGGTTCCCAAGCGCTAGCAATGAATTGCAGAGTCCCATGTCAAGGATACGCTCAAAGCGTCGTACAGTTATTACCCCTGATCATTTTGACTTGTCACGACCATTTTACCTTACCAGCACGCAAATCTTTGCTTGCTCTCTATTATGCACATTTCAGTATGTCAACTTCATTGTGTCCCCTGAGGGACTTTCCAAAACAACTTTCACAAGTCACATCACAAGGACCCATTTGCTACGTGGGTGACGTGGGAAATTTTTAAGGAGACATGCCTTGCCCAACAGCACTGCGGAAACGTCATCAGGCTCCAATAATGGGCTTCAAAATCGCACTCAATAGTTTTGCAGTCTGGAGCTCTACCGAGATGGGCTATTTAATCCGCCGCATAGGCATGCATGTCTGCACCTGGGCCAGGCCATGTAAATATTTGATCCTCTGTGTCTGGCAATATACCATTCAGGAGTAAGCCTTTAGCTCAACGCAATGTTAATCCCACACAAGGAAAGCTTACTACTCCGAGGAAGAAAACACTTACAGAAAGAAGTTTGTCCCAATCTCAATCTTGGCCAGCTCAGCTGGACCCTGCGTTACAACCTTGGACACGAATACACCCTGAAAATGGCGAGAGGAATTCATCAATTCAGAAGCAGTAATGTAATAAAGAGTTGCTAACAAATCAATGAGGGATAGGTGTTGTGACAAAATACTCCCAAAAAATCTCAGAGATTTTCCATATTATTATTGGATGTTTTCATTTCCAAGACGTTGAATACCATAGCGATTCTAAACGAGAACATGAGGTCAGTCAATTGAAGACTTGAAATCATTACACTGTGACGAGAGACAGCGTTACATAGTTGCTTGAACTTTTGTAGGTCTTATTTGATGAGCGTGCAGGAATGAATTGTGCAGGAAAAAAATTCGAATTGCAACCATTGGAGATCAAATTCGTCCCTTTCCCTAGACCTAGTCATGTTGGTATCTTACATGGGGAAATGACAGGAAGCCGACACCAATAAAGTCCATCAAATACTCAGAATTGTTATGCACTTTTCTACCGCAGTAATAGGACACCAGTGCTGCATCGAGGCTCATGTGTGGCATCCACCGCCACCATGCGGGTACCATATAGTTAGCAAGTATTCAGGGAGTTTGGGGTGTAAGAGTCATACCACACCATGCTGGTGCCTGACCAGGATGAGCGCCAGAGTGAAATGGAGGTGTATGTGTACTAATTAGTGTTCAAAGGATTATGGTATAATACGTTTATATCAATTTCTGATTATTATTCTCATAACCTGCCGGATTCTGTTAGATTCCAATTATCTGGTGCCTTGCATTTCCTCACATTTTGACTTTCAATACCTCAACATTCCTTTCTAAAAAAATGTTGTACGTATAGCAAACATTGATTGACAACCTATTTTTTGCATCATTCTCTTAGTTTTGTACTCCCAAACTATTATGTTTGAGGTTGGTTAGTCTTGTATTAGTATTGATAGATAAATTGTAGGACATAAAAAAAAGTGGTTGTCTATATTGTTAAACTTTGCAATAGTGAATAAGCTGTTGGCATAATCTTTTTTTTTCAACGTGCCCCCTTTGATACCAATTAGTCGTTCAAACACTAATGTATAGTAGCTGGGCCTCCTGAGCCAGGTGCTTCAACGAATAAGTGAATGAGCAACACGGACCCACATGCACAATAATGTAATGCAAGTCTCAGGATGGTAACCTACGTTCTTGAGAAAGGGTTCTTGGTGCTGTCCTGATCGGATACCCCAGCAATGCTGAAACCGAGGCCACCAGTAGGACTCCTATGAACCTCAATGTCAACCTGTAAAGAAGATATGTGAAAATATGATACAGGGTGATTTTTTTTGTGTAAACGAAGGGCTGTATTTTTCAGTGCATAATTTTTAAACATGCTCGATATGCAGCTTTGTGACAGTATGCTGCCTTTAACAGAGATAATTCTTTTACCATAATTGCGTGAAAAGTAGTTGTCAATGATTTTACCACAAAAACGTACATGATGGTGGAAACAATGGACATGATAAATAGGGGTTATGACGATCCAAACACAATTTCTTTATGTCTTATGAACTTTTCTTGATTATCTGATAAAGCCAAATAAAAGCACCAAAATTAAAACCTCACGTCAAAGATATCATCATCAACCATATTCGTTTTAATGTGTATCCCATGTTGACTAGTGTTGGACGGACAACAAGTGAATCTAGTGCAAACACATTGCCCTTAGCAAATAACAAGTAATACCTCTCCCATAAGTCTTTTTGGACAACCTCATTCTAGTCTTTCTGGGTGTCTCCCACGACCTCAGGACCCAGCGATCTCTAAATATCTGACACTATAACCCAGTTATCTCCGTTCATTCCTCTTTTTATGTGACCCAACCATCTCAATCTTCCCCTCTGCACACATCACTGACCTTACAGAGGCTAAGCTATTCATCAGCTCTGGAGTGAGAACTATGGACATCCTCGAAGTCCACACTGCGGATATCAAGCAGATCATACGAATGACATTCCTCTCTGTTTCCAGTTGATCATGAACTCTGACAGGCCAAGTTTCACTACTGATACAAAAGAACACCCTAAAAAATAGAGGCCTCAAAACAACATACCATCTGTGTTTGTACAAGGTTGACTTTCTATTGTGAGTGAAGGCAAAAGCTCTCTAAATCTCCCCAAGCACTCCTAATTCGGCTGAGGAGACACTACTATCTGCCCACACTATGCTCTTTACTGGGGTCACCAATGTAACAGAATCCTGCCCATCTGAAATCTCAAACTCTCTACAGGGTATGCACTTACCTGCATTTTCCCTCCAATCTACTTTCAATAGCACTACATCTCTTGTGAACCAATGCTGGCAATGGCAACAGGAGACAGAGAATAGAATTGGTACTTGCAACCTCCCCTTCCTACAAAATGAGCAAGGAAACTTACACAGCCTCTGCTGAACTATCAACACTGCACCACGGATCAAGCTCAGGTAAAAGGTTAACCCCTTTGAAAAAAAGGCCATTGCTCAGATTTCGGTATGAGAATAACAAAAAAACAGCCTCCATAATCAAGAGTGACAAAATTTCAAATCCGTAAGGATTGATTATTGACAATGTTACTAGAGAGTATAAGTTTTGTGGGGAAATTATTAAATTATGCAAAATGGAAACAAAATTGTCAACTTCAATTGACCTTGTCTCACCTTAAAGGTGATTATGGAGAAGATCTAAAGCAGGGTTGTCCAACCTTTTGCCAGAGAGGGGCAAGTTGAAATGATTTGAGGAATTAAGGGGCGCAAAGACCCTCTTTTAGCTCTGAAGTATAGGCAGCAAAATGTGATCACTGCGTGCATAGCACAATAATTTATTTTTTTCCTGGTAACAACAGATGAATATAGTGGCAAAAATGATGGTGCTGGCAGAATATTTCATCGAAACTTTTTTTTCAAATAGATACCCTTTTTCAGCGATTGAGTGACTCAGTTATCCGTAACTGTCTTTGAAATCATATACTTGAGGAATGTTTTGTTTGTGATGCTATTTGCATGGTTGGCTTATTCCATGGATACTTGCTATCCTCTCTTTCGACCAGCGTCGGAAAAACAGGGGTGCGGAGTGGGATTCTGCACCCGAAAGAGTCCAAAAACAGCACCCGAAAAATCGAATGGAGGGGTGTGAAAAATTGAGTGACATATTGAGCAAAATCGCACCGCCCATCGCTAGCGGCTAGCGCCCTGTCCCGCATGCCGCCACGAACCGGTTCGAACCAGGTCAACAAACATGTGCGATGCACTGAAAATGATAGCAGTAATTAGCTCAGCAAGGGAATGTCCAATTAGTGACTTCAGTAGGGGCCGTCGCGGTGCAATTCATCTGCCGTTTAATTATTATCATGTGTGGGCAGCCCGTACATGGGGGTTGGCCAGGCCTGGGTTAACGTGAATAGCACTTAAATTAATTTATTGATTGCTATATTTACTTCAATACCACAAAGGTTATCATTCTCTGCCAAATACGAATGTTTAAAGATATTGTGCAATCAGGCAGTTCTTCTTTTCCAGAACGAGGCCAATCCTGAAGCCTACCAGAACATCAATTCACAGATATGTTCCAAAGCCAATTAGTAACTTGAGGGCGAAATATTAACCAAATTTCTTGTACCATTATTTCCAAAATTAGGCCTCAATTTTTCAACGTAAATGTGGTGCGTGTCTTACTCGAGCTTGCAGCTGCGCTGCTATTCGGTACAGAATTAGCTCACCCTTCTTGAACAATTCAACTTTTCAGTATTTTCTCGGTTGTTAGTCTCTGAAGATTTATAGACCAATTAATGTGACACTTCCAATAGGATCTTCTGAATGACTCTAATGACAATGTTGGCGAGTAAAGGTAAGCCATATCTACCCAAGTTTTCCATAAAAATCCTGCAAACTTTAAAATTATGCCTAATTCATGCAAATTAGACACCTTGAATGACCTCCAGTGACCCCTAATCCATGATAGAACAAATTTGGGAACTCAAGGTCACCCATACCCACCCGGTGTCATGAAAACCAAAGCAACTCCAAGATTTGTGGCATAATTATGCAAATAAGAACATGAACCTTATGACCCCAAATCTTTGTTAAAGGTTTTTGGACTGAAGGTAGACAATATTCTCCAATTTGGTGAAAATCCGACAAACTTTTAATTTTGCATAATTATGCGCGAATTAAGACTGCTTAATGAGCATATTTGACGCTGAATCTAATCATTCATCTACCTCTATCCTGCACCATGTGCCAAACCAGTCACCATAGCACCTACGTTTCACCTTAATTTTGCTAACAGCCTAACGATAAATTACATAAAATCGGGGCGATTGCCTTACTTCATGGGTGACTTTAATGCCCAAAATCTACGGATCTGTGCTCACCAAATTCTGATACTATGTACAAAATTCCATCATAATCGGTCTTACCGTTTCCGGGAAAATCCTCCTAACGAGGAAGTGGGACATGCATACACACACACCGACACAGTGACGCTGAGTCTCTTCACTGACTTTGCTCAGTCGAGCAATAAATTGCTAAAATAACTTCAAAGTCATCCACAATCTAAACGAATCCATTCAAAAGTTTTTAAATTGAGAAGACTGTTAAACATGAAGAAATTTTTATTAACGCTCTCAAAGCTGCTAAATTGACACACATTGGGGGCTCTCTTTACATCATTGGGAGGTCATTCCATAAATTTTGCGCTGTTATGAAAATCTTCTCTTGTTTAAGTTTCCGTCCTTGTTTCTTCGTTGTAAATACAGGTTATCAGAGATGTTGGATCTCAATGTATGGTCATGAATAGTAGTAGTAAACTGGTAAACAACTCTTTCAGATAATCCGGGGCTTGACCATTAAGTGATTTTACACGCATTGTCTTGTTTCTGTTGAAGGCGCTTCCGAACGTGTACCACCGTAGTAATTCAAAGAGACTATCAGAAGCTATCATCAAGAGCCTTTCTTAATTATTCTCGCAGCACTTTTCGAAATGCTCCTCTTACAACTTTTGGTGGCACAGTGCTGACATTCGGTCCTCATGATGGTGTAACAGTCGAACCTCCGGGGTGTTAGGAATTTTTAATCCAAGGTCCCACTTCGGCCCGATGGCCCATTTTATGAATCCATGGAACGTCGAAACTCAATCATAGGGCACTTTTGTGTTAGCAAGCCAGAACAATCACATATTTCACTCGTTGTAGGGTATCTCCCAATCCTGATATTTTGTTCTGTATTCTACACACATAAAAATTTGCAGAAACTCCGATTTTAAAATTTCGATTTTTTTCAAACTCAAAGAGGCAGTTTTTCCGACGCCGGAACACAGCCTACCATAGAACAGTGAAGGCTAGCCTCCATGGTAACGCAATTGGGCCGAAAACCAAAATAATTGCTTGATTTCAAGTTGGAAAAATCGAATTTCAATCAGAATTTCGGCAATTTTTATTGAAGTAGAATAACGAGAACAAACAATCCGAATTTGGTGGCTAACACCCATAAATGCGTAAAATATTTCAATTTTCTGGATGCTACATGACTGTGCCCCTATGATTGAGTTTGCACGTGCTATACATTCCCCACTGATCATAACCCCAACCCCAATCTCAACACTATGGCATACCCCAGGTACACATTGGGTATACATTATGCATCATAAGGCCATTGGGGCATCCTCACTTTAGCGGGTTTTTTAATATTTCCAAATTTTCCCACGGACAATTCAAACTAACAGGGACCATTAGATACAATGTTAGGAATAACCGGGACTAGTATAACCCGCTAAAGGGTAGTTTTGTCCATAACATGGTTATACTAGTTACAATTATGCAAAATCACATGCAAGTTTGGAGAGAAATAAGGCATCTTGCTGCATAGGGCCCATAGGCCAAAATCTAATAGAAATAGAAGAATGTGAGTTACTAGCAGTCTGCGTGCCCTGCAGGGGTTTTGGTGGCCTAGAGTGGAGAGAAGCCTAAGGACCCTCTGTGATGCTATGTGATTGGCGTAAAAGCAGTCAACACCCAACGTCAATTTCAACTCCGCAAGGATCAAAGTTAGGGCCTTAAACTGCTTTTTGACATGTTATGCTCAACGTTAGGCTGACAAATTGTCAACCAACGAACTTACACATGGAATGCTTTCGCCTCCACTGAGCCCCACAGTGGCCATATCGGGATGCCACCGGTATCTGTATGACTGAAAACAGAAGCTGGAGCTACGCAATGTACAATTACAGTATTTTGTTTGTTTTGAGACTTATAACGTTTTCACTTAGGCCAAAACCGAGAGCGAGAACAAAATCAAAATTACAGGAGTTACCGAATCACAACGAGTTTCTGAACCGAATCTAATGCTGATGATAAAAAAAATAGGAAACCATACTGTGTGTAGAAATTCGATCGTAAAGCTGATAATATATACCGGCTGTATTGACATTATCTGCTGTATGAATCAGTGCCAATTATTGAGTAATCCGTAAACCAGTTTAAACAGTCTGACTCTGAGATGTCGGCAAACACTGATCATTCGGCAAAACAATCGTGGTTTATGGTTATTATAATAGCTCCAGGGGTTCCATTTTCGGACAATTCACTTCTTATGTCGTATGGTTTGTGTTCTTCCAAGTCCAAGCTAATCAAAATTGAATACACTAGGTATGTTTTCTTCTATATTCCCGGGTTTCGATTCTGGGGATTCTAAATTCACTTCTATTTTAGGACGAAAGTCTGGTTTTCTTTTGAAAACAGCCCTAAAGTTTTTTTTCTGTGAGGATGGGAGGTCTGTTCCACTTTCTGAAAACAAAAGCAACAGGAAACTCAAAACAGTTGGGTGCCTATGTCCGGATATTGATTCAATATCGCCAGACGGCTATTCTTGGAGGTGTGCCCGATAAATAATTTAGTAAAACTCTAGGCTGATATGTCGGTTGTGATCTTGTTGGGAAGAGGAAAACTATCTCTACGGATCCCAAATAATGGAATATAATTTTTCATATTTCAAATTAGAAAGAAAGACAACAAGTTTTCCTTGAGAAATTCCAAAACGAAATGGCTACAACTTGTAAAATGTAGAATCCTTCCAAAGTTCGGGGTCACTTTGGACGGCATCATTCCTGCAATATTTTCCGTTGGGTAACATCATAATCGAATGCCGTTCTCTCGATGTTTGGGGAATGTTGAAAAAATTAACATGAATGGGCTCATATAAGAAAGTTTGAAAAGATTTTTCCTACAAGGTTTTTGCTCGAATCTTGTGCTAAGAGTCGAGATTTTGGATGCAAAAAATTGTGCGCGCTTCGGAGTGATAGGCCCCCCCCCCCCGCCCCCTGTAGTCACAGCCACCCAAAACAGGGGGACTTCTTTTAGTGGTCCCCTTGTACTCACGGCAATTATAATATAGCATTAATTAGCCCTAGTTATGACACTGGCCAAACTGAAAGCACCAGGAGAGGAGGTCAACACTAAACGCCTCCCAGTCCTTTCGGTAAGTTTCTGAATTCTCTGATTGAATAAGCGTTCATGCCATTTTCGTGCTCCAGTTATTAGCGACTAGCTTTTTGGCTTCGGTCAGAAATTAGTTTTTAGAGAAACGAAACTAAGCATCTGACAATGAAAATATTGCGATCTGCCGTCCTCCAGGGGCACCAGATGATGGGCCTTTTAAAGGGTTAAGGAGAATGGACCCCAAAGAGAGAAGTTCAGCCTCATCACAGGGGCTCCATCAGGCGGAAAACAAACAAAAATACTTCTTGAGTCCACAACAATGTGAATACTAGTTGGATATGAAATACCGCCGTAGCTAGTAGTTTGTGAAAGATTGGGATTACTTGTGTGTAAGAGATTCGCAAGCCTTCTGGGTTGAAGTCCCGGGGGGGGGGGGGGGGCAGCAGACAGCAGAACAGAACCTCCTCATGAACCAAGTGATCAATGAATTTTACACACAAAAACCTTTTTTTTTTGGCAGTTAAGTTAATTAGTGTTTTAAGTAGAGGTTGTCCACTGTTATTTAGCAAATAGTGAAGCAGCATGTGTCCAGGGGCCAGAAATTGTACTTAAATGCCAATAGCGAGGGTGAGGCCATTTATTGGCCCTCCCCCAAGAAAAAACTCTCGGTACACGCCTGGGTGGTGACAGTCAAAAAAATAGGCTCGGAAACAATATGCTATGGGGGGGGTGGGGGGGGAGGAGGATTTCGACCAAACTCCCCAAATGTTCAGTGGTGCGCAACTGAGCATGCGCGTTAACAAACCACGAAACGGTTCAAATTTCCCGGAATGAAAAATTAACCGAGGTGTGGAAGCACTTTATGAGTGCGCGATGTAGAAAGTTGATCGCTGAAAGTATTCCCGTCCCAAACTTGTGATTCTGGTGATTTCTGGCAACACGTTCACCCAATTTAATAGGCCTACTCTCCTAAAATAAAGATGTTGATTCAAAGCATTGGTTTGTTCGTGAGGTGAGTTCGAAAGTTCCAGGGACTAGGAAGTTGTAACTAAGTTGCATCAATCAAGTTGGCCTAACACTAGATAACATAGGCTAGGCTAGGTCTAACACTGTAAACACTGTGCGTGAAAAATGAGTTGAGCCCATTGTCACTTCACCCACTTGAACTCGGCTTCACTGAAGTTAAAGTTAGGCTACGTAGCACTGGGCCTAATGTTAGGCCTAACAAGAGTTAACCGTAGCAATGACAGTGGACTAATGCATATTGATAATGTAACATACCCATAGGAACTTGAGTATGGGATAATTGGTTGTTTAGAGATTAGGCGTAGGGGTGGGATACGGGGTTATGGTCAAATTCCAATTATTATGATATATATTAATATAAACAGTTTAAAGCGCAATATCCCGAGTTCAATGCGTGTAAAAAACAGAACAAATACATTAACTATAGGTGTGCTTAAAACTAAATGGTGTTCAATGATGACTTGAAAGATTTACCTGGAGTTACCTGGAAAGGCCACCCTCGCGAGGATGGCCAAAGGATATAGGTTTTTCAACCCTGAAGGATCCTGCTGTTCTCTAGCGGACTCTTAAATATGTTCAGGGTGGGTGCAGTGACTATTTCGGGCAATTAGGTTTCCATTGTCTTACATTATACGATGGAAATCAGGGCGGAAATAGGCGGGGGGTCGACGGGCGATTCGCCCCCCAACTTTCCCAGAATGCCCTCGGAAAAAATCTAATCGGGCGAAAATAATAAAAAACGAATGTTATGGAAAATCGCCCCTTCAGTGATGAAAGGGCTCGGAAAAAAAACCAATAAAATGGCCATTCAAAATCGGTACTATGAAGCCTATTTGGTGAAGTTGCTTGTTCACATTAATTTAGGAATCCCTCTGAAAGGACTTTCTAAGAAATTTCTTGTCAAATCCGCATATCCAATATCAATCCATGTCGCGAAACTATGTCCGCCGAAATTTTGTATAATCCGTCTTCGTGGCTGAAAGGTGTGACTTTCCCTCACGATATCGTAAACACACACTGCAGAACGGCACATGTAACGAATCATCTTCGTAGCAGTCGCGTGCGAATACGTCTTTGGCAAAAAACCGCGTCGGCTACGCAGGCTTAGTTCGTCCAGGACTTGGAATGTACGTGACACGTTGCCGTGTCTTGTGGTCAGCCAGGGTTGGCGTGATAATGGTATTATGACACGCGGAGCGACTGCGTACCGATAATGCAGTAGCCCACGGCTAGAATGAGGATTCCGAGAACATGGAAATATCGAGCAAGTAACAAATATCGTATATCGACCGTTCGTTACATACTCCGTCATCATGAGTGAGAAGAGGGGGGGGCCATTTACGGAATAAATTTCAGTCCGATGTAGGCATTCAAGTTGGGGGGAAACGGGAAGAACACACACATAAATGAAAACAAGACCACCCATCAGGGGTACATCAGAATACATCGGCGCATGAACCATCTCAAATTGGAAAAAGAGCCCCGTGGGGTCAAAGAGCCCAAGCCCTCTTCCAAGGGGGTTTTTTGGAGGAACAAAATTGAAAAAGAGCCCCTGTGAGGCAAAAATTAAGCCCTGAATAGGCCCTAAGAAGTTTCTGAAAAAGATTTTCCTACAAGTTTTGCTCGACTTGTCTAATAGTCATATTTTGGATGCAAAACAATTGTCGCCGCTTCGGAGTGAGCCCCCCCCCCCCCCGCCCCCTGTAGTCACCGACGCCACTGCCAACAAGGGACTTTTAGTGGTCCCTTGTACTCCCCCCGCAATACTGCATATCATTAGCCCTATATGACCCTGGCCAAACTGACAAATCCATAAGAGGAGTTCACCACTAAACCGCCTCCCAGTCCCTTTTCTTAAGTTTCTGACTTCTCTGATTGAAATAAGCGTTCATCCATTTTCGTCGTGCTCCCGTTTATTAGCTTCCTAGCTTTTTGGCGTCAGAAATTAGTTTTAGAGAACTAACTAAGCCATCTGACAATGGAAAATATTCGATCTGCGTCCTCCAGTGCAACCAGAGTATTGGCTTAAGGGTAAAGAGAATTGACCCTCCCAAAGAGAGAATTCAGCCTCATCACAGCTGCCATCACCGGAACAAAACAAATACCTTGATCCACACCATTTGAATACTAGTTGGATATGAATAATACCGGCCGTAGCTCGTAGTTTGTGAAAGTTGGGATTGACTGGTGTGTAAGAGATTCGTAAGCTTCTGGTTTGATCACGGGTGGGGGGGGGGGCGAGAACCTTCCTCAATGACCCAAGTGATCAATGAATTTTTAACACAAAAACCTTTTTTTTGTTTGGTCAAAGTTAAGTAGAGGTTTTTTTCACTGTATTTAGCAAATATTGCCGCAGCAATGTGTCCATGGGGTCCATAAATTGTACTAATTGCCAATAGGGAGCGTGAGGCCATTTATTTGGGGCCCTCCCCCCGACAATCTCTCGTACCCCCTGGTTGTGACCGTCAAAAAATAGCCGTAACAATATTGCCTATGGGGGGGGGGGGGAGGAGATTCGTTCGAACCCCCCCCAACTTTTCAGTGGTGAGCATCTTGAGCATGCGCGTTCACAACCACGAACGCTTCAATTTCCCCCGAACAATTAACCGAGGTGTGGAAGCCACTTTACTGATGCGCGATGTACGAAAGTTGATCGCTGAAGTATTCCCGTCCCAAACTTATGATTCATGGATTTCTGGCAACAACGTTCAACCCCAATTTACTTAAGAAAACTAGGTCGCCTAACTCTCCTAAAATTAAAGCGTTTGATCAAAGACATTGGTTTGTTTCTGAGGTAGTTCGAAAGTTCCAGGACTATACGGAAGTTTTAACTAGTTGAAATCAATCAAGTGTTAGCCGACACTATAATAACATAGGCTAGGCTAGGTTTTTTAACCTGTAAACACACTGTGTTAAAATGATTGAGCTCCATTTTGTCACTTCACCCACTGAAACTCGTCTTCACTTAGTTAAAGTTGTAGGCTACACCTTAGCCCTGGGCCCTAAATTTGGCTAAAAGAGAACCGTAGCCTGACAGTGGCATACTTGCATATTGCATAATGTATCAATAACCAATATGAACTTGAATGTAATGGGATTAATTTGTGTGTTTAGAGAATAGTCGTAGGGGTGGGATACTGGGTTATGGTCAAATTCCCAATTATTAATATTATTATTATAATTACAAACACCAGTGCTTAAAAGCGAATATCCCGAAGGTTCAATGCGCTGTACAAAAAACAGAACAAATAACATGTGAAACCATAGTTTGCTTAAAATATCAAATGTTTTCAAAGGGGGGGGGATGAGACTTGAAAGGATTACCTGGATTACCTGGAAGGGGGCCACCCTCGTCGAGGATGGCCAAGGATAGTAGGTTTTTTTCAACCCTTGAAGATCCGCTGTTCTCTAAAAGTCGGCTCTTTAAATATGTTTCATGTTGGTGCAGTGATACTTCTGTCTTTCGGGCAATTCGTTTCCTTCTTCCATATACTACTGAAATCAGGTCGGAAATAGGCGGGGGGCTACTTCGATTCGCCCCCAACTTTCCCAAATCGCCCGCTGAAAAAATATCCTCGGCTCTCGCGTGCCGAAAATAAAATCGAATGTTATGTAAAATCAATCGCCTCCCTTCATGCTGAAGGGTCTCTGAAAAACACTAAATGGCGCATCCAAATGGGACATTATGAAGACCATTTGGTGAAGTTGCTTTGTTTTCACATTAAATTATGGAATCCCCTGAAAAGTCTAAGAATTTGTGTCAAACCGCCCATATTCCTGATATCATCGCATGGTCCAAACTATTCCGCGAAATTTTTGTATACTTCTAACTCGCGGGTCTCCGTCTTCGTTGGCTGCAGATGTGACTTTTCCCTCCGATCGCGTAAAAAACACAACACTGCAGGCATGAACCGGAATCGTCTCTCCGTAGCAGTACGCGTGCGAATAACTTCTTTTGCAAGGATAACCCGCGTCTGCTACGCGAGCTAGTTCGTCATGACTGGTGGAATGTACGTGCCACGTGCCGTGTCTTTGGGGTCAGCCGAGGGTTAGCGTTATAATGGTATTCTGACAACGCGGAGCGTGCGTACGATAATGCAGTAGCCCACTGTCTCAGAAATGAGAGACATGTAAATATCGAGCAGTTAACGAATATCGTATTATATCGATCCTTTCTTTACATACCTATACTCGCGTCATCATCTGAATTGAACTAGGGTGGGGGGGGGCCCCCCTCAAAAATTTAACGCATAATTTCCGTGCCGGGTAGGCTATTCACAGTGTGGGGGAAACGGAAGAACACACACATAAATGAAAACAATACACCATACAGGGAAGTTACTTCAAGAATTACATCCGTCGACATGACATCTTCCAAATTTGAAACAAGAAGCCCCCGTGTGTGGTCAAAAGTCCTCCAACTCCCCTTCCTCACACGGGGGCTTTTTTTTTGGAGGACCAATGAAAACGAGCCCCTGTGGAGCAAAAATTAATTCCTACCACCCCCCTGACCGAAATAATGAGTGCTATCTTGCTTCTAGTCTCACTGACTTTGGTCTGATTTTCCCTGCTGTGTCCCCTCTGAATATTTCCCTGCACAAGTCGATGCTATCTGTTACATCAAGTTTGACTTTCCCTTTCTAGTATGTTGTACAGTGTTATGAGGTCGTGCCGTGGATCCTTTTCTCTAAAGGTTGGTCACTTTCAGTTCCTTCAATCTCTCAGCATAGCTGTAGTGTTGAATACTTGGCACCAGTTTTTTTGTTCATCCTTCTTTGGGACTTTCTACCGTTCATGTCTTGCCAGGTAGGCCTCCATACTGAATACAGTCAGTCTAAATAGGGGTCTCACCAATTACTTATATAACTTTCACCACCATTTTTTTGTCCTTTGAATAAGTTTCCTCTGGATCACTGCCTACCACTCGCGGTTTGCTGTTGCTGTGTCAATCCGATGAGGAGCCCGGAGAATCGTTGCAGCCGTGTTTCCCGAGTGTCTGTGGCAGCATGACAAAAGCAACCACCGTCCCCAATGCGCTTGTTCGGTGGCTTGTGTAGTGAGGAGCGTCTTGTCGAATGCAGGATCGGAGTGTGCGCGCATTTTGGTATATGCTGATGAGGTCCTGGAGATAGATGGGGATGATCATGAAGACACTTTAAGACGTATGGTCAGTGATCCGGAACTTGATCTGACGTCACAGGGGAGCCAGTGTAGATCACGAATGAACCATTGATTTGCATCGCGTGGGCTACCCTTGAAATTTACGATCTGCGGTGTCTGGACAAACTTGTAGTCCGTCGCACTTGATAGGCAGGGGCTCCATATAACAGACCAATTAAGGCCTAGCCGACAATGGTCAATTCAGATCATATCAATTTGGCCAACACTAGATCCGACAGTAATCCTATCCCTCACTATCCTAACCCAACCCCTATTCCCCTGAACAAAGTCATGAATACGTTTCTTGCTCACATCATGGTCCTGAACTTTGCATACAGTTCAAATAATGATTTTCCTTCCAATTGGCGGAGTACATCAACAGTTTCATCAACATTTTGTACAACAAACAATTGAAAAGCATGCGTATATCAATCCCAATTTTTCTCTTGTGGAAGTTCAATCTATTAATTCATTATTGTTCCTTCTCTCATTATTTACAGTTTTTCTGACTTCTTATCGCTTGATATCAGCTTTTCATTGTGTGTAAAGGTACCTAAAAGTATGCCTACATCACCACTATCAACCCTGGGTGGCCTCTTTAGCATGCCCTACGAACACTCTTGAATGTTGGTACATATGTAGTGTGTTACATTTAATAAATATGTCCCCTCCTCATTTGGGGGCCTGGTCCCTCTATAAATAAATTGCTCAGAAGTAAGAGATTCTTCTTCGTTTTTTATTCTACACCATGACGGCTCATCATACTCCCCTTTTTTATCTACTTTCCACACTGAAAGTTCCAACAATAAATTACAAAACACCCACTCCTCCATCTTTTCGTCTAACCAACATATCGTAACTTCGGCATATCTGCAACATATCATCCTAGATGCATTGTTCTAACCATTTGTCAAAAAGGAGCACAGACTCAAGTGATCATATGGCTGCAGAAACTATGACTAACTGGTCCTTTTGTGGTATCAATTCACTTTTGCCCTCTTGGGGCCTAAAATAGGGACCGGCAGAATTAGTGAGACTAGTAGTTCGAGCACCCACTTCGTTCCTATTTCCTAACATCCATGATCTTTTCAAAATAGCTGCATCATCTGTTGCTTTCAGTATAGGACTAGCTAGGCTGACAGTCCTCTCCACTTGTTGTTTGACTTTAACATATGGAATGCATGGTGAAATGCTACAATCCCTGCCGCCTCTGCATAGTTAAATAATAAAATGCGGTCGTTGGGACCGCCATCCTTGTTTTCCACAACATCCGTTATGTTCGTGTGTATTGGTTTGTCCTCGCTCTCCTCTTTTCATGTCCATTTTGGAAGCTTGGACCAGTCTAGCCGGGTATCTTATCCTTCTACCAGCAAGAACGACAACATCGGCTCATCCTCCTCTTGGTCACTCTCCATTTTGCGCCCCTTACTGGTTATCCGGTAATGTGGAATCCTCTAACAGTAAAAGATACTTGTAGAAATTTTTCCTTCTCCTCATCAAGTGATTTTGAAGGAATCAGGTATAGGTATACCTCTGACCCTTCAAAAAACCCTTCTATAGGGTCCTTGAAGGAAGCAACCGAATGCCATTTGCCCAAACTCCGTCTCATCAACAACATTCCATTGCGAAATTATTGTACTTAAGTTTGTGAGTTGTTCTGACATAATTGCATAATGCCACATAACCGTAGGTGTGCTGAGCAACTCTAATGATTTAACTAACTATATTTTTCCTCCTTTGCGTCGCTCCCAGAATAATGCCACAACATATCAACATATCACAGTGAACTTTGATGGGAGATGACTACTTCTTGAGGAGAAATAGACACTCAGTTTTCATGAAGACACAAGAAAAATTGCACAATTGTACTACTGTGATGTCACTCTCCTCATTCCGAATGTTTGCTGCGGCGATATGCCATTATAACATCCAAATCAATACTGTCTTATTGGTTCATGAGATGCAATAGAATGTCAGCTGAGGATGGGGGTTGGTCAATGACCATGAGTTTCTGATTTTCTTTCTCTTCATTTGAATTCAAGTCATACTCCATCCTCTCAAAGTCCCTTCCTGCATCGCCAACCATGAACCTACCACTGTTTTTTGTGATTGGTCCAAATCCATCTCCAATTATGATTCTGGAGAGTCTTTAGAATGATACTCCTATCTAAGGCTTTACCATGGAGACTGCTGTTAATGTGAGAGAGCCTCAATTACTGAACCTTTGAAACGTAACTACATTACTCTGACTGCTCATGTACATTTTAAACAAAATCTCACAATTTGAACCTCAGGACCATTTAAAAGACAAGAGGCTAATTCAATAGTTTAGGGAGAACTGAATGGTGTCAGTCCCTAACCGACATTCATACAACTTTCCTGGCTGGAAAATAGGGAATGTGGGAAGCTCCTTCCTGGGAAATTTGGCCATCTGAAGGTAATTTTGCAACTCGAGGGAAATTTTGCCATTTGCTGCATAAATTATTTTTTGTGTTTTTTGGGATCTTCGCTGGCTCCTCCAGGGAAATTGCATTTCTTCCATCCCTGCAACTTTTTCCATTACAGAGAAGATCGTGTATGTGTCATTGTGTAAAATCAAAGGCAAAAACATCATTCAATGATAATTAATGATGACATGTCTTGCACAACCCTGCAATATTCCTTTCTATGAGAGAGGATTGCTGTGGTTGGGTTTGGAAAGTGTTGATCGTTACATTTGAGAGAGAAGATAGTAGACCTACTGTGAATGTTTTGGATTTCAATGTTACCACAAATAAACAATAAATATTCTTTGTTTCTCTATATAACTTCGGTGTTATGGAGTATGGCAAGAGTACAATAGGCATTCAATGTTTGAATGTTTTAGTGTCATTCCATCCTAAGAACATTTTCCCAACATGGAACGGAGAAGGGGGTGGGTGGGTACTGTTGCATGCCTCGTGGCCAAATTGACCGTCCGCTCTAGAAAATACAGTCTTACGTGAAGCTTTGTTCCACACTTTTGGGCGTGTGATGTAGCAAGTATTGAATATTGGTCACAGGTGAATGAGGTGAGTTATGTTTTTTGTCACCTGAACATTCCATAGTTTTTATTTGCCAGTGAACCTATTTGGTAGTTTCATCACTAGGTTCCCTTTGCTCTGCCTCATTCTTATTATTCTCATCTTTTGCTATTCAGATGTCTCTCATTCATCTTTCCCACTTCCTCCTTCGCTGCTTCCTGCTGTTCTTGGTTGTATGCTGCTCCTTCTGGGTGTCCATCTCAATGCTTCTTTCTTTCTTTCGTCTCAGGTATTACATTTTTTTCCCCTTCCATGTAAGATTATCTGTTCTTTGAATGATTCTCCTCAATAGCCGAAACTTGGCAACCCCTCCCATGGAATATTGACAGCAGGCTAAGAAGGCAGTCTCATGCTAACCTAACCTACGGTTGTAATATATCAAATTTTTCACTGCAACTTCATCACTCTCCACTCATGCACTTTGGGAAGCACATGCAGAGGCACCTAGCCGCATCCAATTGCCCGCCTCCTCCTTGTGCATGTTTTTCCTTTTGCCTCGAGTACAATCTTACTACTACGTCCAGTTGAATTAGGAATGTCGGCATATTCCCCCCCCCAAAGGCAGTATATTTACAACTAAGGCAGGTTGATTTTAAGCAACTGGGAGGCCATATCCAAATGCGGCCCCGCCTTGGACAAAAGCTAGCAACAGCTCAGCTACTATAGCTCGAGTTGGTCCTAAAGGAAAACACTGCATCATTATTGCACAACCACTGCGGAAGGGGGTGATGTCACTTTTGTACGTCCTCTGCACATCATTGGTTAGCCCACAATGCCCCAAATGTCCCAGCTTCGCCCCATCGCCGAAACGACTTTTTGGTGGTTAGCCGCATACCTCTTCAAACGCTCACCAATTTATTAGAATTTGGTATCACTGACTTCCTCGTGGGTCATCGAATTTCAAATTTGCATGATTTATATGCGAATTTCCAAACATTGTCGTTTTGAACGAAACGTGTTGGATGGGGGGCTACATTCGTCCCTGACGAAGTTAAAGGTCAATTCACGGCCATCCGAGTCAAATTTGCCTAATTTATAATGACGTTTTTGGACTTCCATGGTACAACAAAACTTGTGGATGAAGGCGATCTTGGTTCCTGACCAAAATGGAGGTCTTTATGGGGTGTTATATCTTTTTCCCAATGATTGCTCAAAAGCGAGGATATCATGTGGACGGTTAACCCGCCTACACATGGCTAGTTATTATCTTTGCATTTATGCATGTTATTAATGATGATTCTCCTTTGCTTTTTCAGTGACTCCCGTCATCACAAGCCCCCCCGCTCTCTGTCATTCTTGACATTCAGTAGCCCATCGAGACTCCTCCCATAACCATTGTCAGCTCTAGCAGAGGATTCACCATGTGGTGCCTCTCGCCGGCCATGGGGGGGGGGGGGCCGTCTGTCCCGGGCTGTTGTTCCGCTGCTTACATATGGGGACCTAACCTGCCTCAGTGAACACCATCTCATGTTGGTCCTCCTTGGTATCTATCTGGTAAGCTGTCTTCCTATACATTCATCGATAGCCAGAATCTGTATGGTGGCATGTTCTGTTACATCAACATTTCTTTTCTGTCCCTCCCTCTATCACAATTCTTACTCTGGCGTCACTACTGCATGCTTTTGCCAAAGCTCCAGGCAGTCATTGAGCAATGTCATCTATGGCAAACTTACATCATTATGCTCTGCTTTTTTGGGCCAGCTGGCGTTTTTTTGTCTTATTAGCAGCATTAAGCTGTGTTTTCACAGGCTAGGCGGATGCGGTGGGGCGAAATCAACCCATTGTATATCTTCGTACAATGGAGTGAACGAAAAAAAAAAAATGTGCTCACTGTTTATAAAGCGAGTTGTAGCTTCGATCCAAAAAGAGAAGAAAAATCCCAGATGCCTAAAGAGTTTGCCCACAATTCCTGAAAATACATAAAGACGTTCTTCAGCATTCACACTCTTAGACAAGACAAAACATTTTCAGGAAGATTATTCCACTCCTTCAAACTCTTTGCGAGAAAGATATTCATGAATGTCCAAGTCCTATAGCGTTTTGCCATAAGCTTGAGGCAATGGCCAAGTGGTAGAACATTGGAAACTCAAAGAAATAGTGACACGAATGCCCTCCTAAAAAGCCATGAACAATTTTAAAACCTGAATCAACTCACCTCGAATTCGCCTCCGCGCATAAAAGTTAGACTGAGACACTTTGATATTTCATTCATCGTACAGTCAATCCCTACAATGATTTAATCTAGTAGCCCTCCGTTGAACATTCTGAACTGACAGCTCATCTTTCGAGAGGTGAGGACTCTATACTTACTTGAACAGAATACTCAGGTGAGGTCTCACATTTTGCCTTAAACAGCCTAACAACAATATCTTTATCAGGAGACTGAATTGTGTGGCATCACCCAAGACTCCAATTACCATCCTTTCACATCTGTCAGCACACTGCGTAGGAGGTTTTTAAAAAAAGGCAGAATGAACTCCGAGATCCTTTTTTCTGATTCACAGTCGATGAACATTATATTTGCGCTGTATCATGAATCAACTACGATATGGTAGGATAACTGCTTCAATGTCATTTCATATATCCGATTTCAAAGAGTTGGTCAGGTATTTATAAGAATAATGCACATCGCACTGTCCACCTCGGGGGACCCGATGTTTGTGCTGAAAGATTTCCCTAGTTTTCCGTCTAATTTGACCGTGTATGAAACCTTGTTCAGTAATAGTGGAAATGAGATAGAGTCGTCGCTCTCAAGATCTGTTTGCAACTCATTTTTAGTGGCCTCTTTGAATGGTAATCGAATGCCTTGCTCATGTCAAGCAATAGAAGGTTAGTATAATCTAATGAAGTTGGTGTTTTTTCATTAAAGTTTTATTTAATTAAATAATTTAGTAAATTAACGCCCATTTAATCAACAATGTTTCCCTATTGAGGAGCCACAGACGAATCCCTTGAAGGACATTGCCCTTATTCCAAACTTTTTCAATTTGAGCAAGAGATGCTCATGAGGACCTAAAGCTTTCTGGAAGTCTAGGAACGCATTACTAGTACTTCCTTCTTCTTTCATAATTCCTAAAAGATTAGTCAAGCATGAATGGTTTTTTTTCCCAAAACCATGCTGAGACCCCCGAATTAGGCTATACTCGTTAAGAAAATTGACCATATGATCTTGAATATGGAATTCGACAACACCTTGCAGACAACACTATAGCTCATGGCCTGTAATTACAAGTAAGGGACCATTGCCCGGTCTCTTGAAACAATCGAGAAATGTTTGCTCTCCTCTAATCGGTATGATGGCTTACTATGGCTTGGTTTAGAACTGATGCTTCAGTTTTTTTCAGCTATTATATTAGCCCCCCATGATTCCACAGCATGCAATTGTTCTCAATAGATTATAATGTGAAGGATCCTTCTTTTAAAGGGGTGCTTTGTTCTTTTCGCAGGGTGTCATCCACAGTGTTTCTCCCCGTCCTGTTTTCTGAGAATGTTATTCGTTTCCTCCAGTCATCAAGGTTATGGTTTTTCTTTATTTCTTCTATCCCATCCCCCGATATTTTCTCCCTCTGTCTCACATGTTGTCCTTTTCGCTATCAGGACAGGAATTGAGCAAGAGTACACTGCTATTAGCCATCTCTACTTGCCAACAAACCTGATGTTCAGCCCAGCGGGCAGTTTTTGCCCATTTATGAAATAAGGACAACGCTTGAGAACAAATGTCAGCTGACTGACAAGTAATGAACCCCTGTTGAATCGCTGCCCTGCTGCTACCACACATTCGTTGCCCGTTTTTGTGGGTTGTCTGAAGTACACAGAAGTGAATCAGAGCTTTGAATCAAGGCATAAACACCCTATCGAACCCTAACTGTTACGTGCGACTCTGCCACTACTCAGGCTGCACCCATGCAATCATGTTCTGATACCCTCCATTGAGTATTCTTCCCAAGGCTGTAGACTCTCAAGAAGAACCCACCAAGTCTTCGCGTACAGCTAATGTCAATATTGTACTCAGGATCTAGGTCACTGTGATGTGTGGGTGTTTGACATTATGTTGGGCTCTCCCTAGATAGATGGTTAGCTTTTCTGGAGATAGCTGGTGCTTGCTTCTCCACCTTGAGTTGAATGGAATAGTGATGTCAGGCTGTTGCTATTTGGGCGACCCTAATCAACATCCATATCCTGTATTCTGGAATGGGTGAATGCCAATAATATGTTGGCCGCATGTATCAAAATGTTATGTAGATCTGTGAGAAAGCAGAGGCATCAGGCTTTGACAAATTCTCTCCACACCCACCCCCACCCTGCCTGCCAGGGCAGGTAAAACTTGTGCAGGCGGGTAACTGCCGACGTGTATTCTCCGCCGCATTAACCTTGGGGGGGACCTCCAGAGAAAGCACAATAATCATGTCCCCACTCGACTTGCCTGTTGACTTTTGAAACTACCAGTACCAGTTGTTCGGACCAACTGTAGTCCCACATTCCCCAAGTTTCGCTCATAGAGACAATCAGACAAATACAAAATTATCAAATTTGACCTCCCTTGACCTTGATATGAGTTTAATGTTTTTCAAGACTAGCAACAGTCCACATCCCCCAAGTTTCCATTCAAATTTGACGAGCTGGAAAATTGCCAAACTACCAACAAATTTGGACCTCTGAACCACTGGTCCTTTGAAACACCATCATATTCAACTTTTGTCTCGCAGCTACCAAGTTTTTGGTGTGAAATGGGACTAACCTTTGTATTTTCCCTAAATCCTGCAAAAAGAGGGCATAAGACATGGACAACTCATCTAGGCAAGAAGATCATATCAGCTGCTAGGTAGCCCAAGTAACCGGGAAGTTTGTTTCATTACGTAAGCCGTTCCTGGCAATGTGAGAACCCGTTTGCCCATGCACAGTCAGTTCGTCTGCCGATAGCATGCAATAGTGCAAAAAGGTTCAGTCAGCATTTTTGATGGGTTTATTTATCACTTTCCTCTTGGAATTTACCGTTTTTCAATGATCCTACTGTCGGTCTTCTACTAGATTTATCACTAGCGGGATGTTTTGGTTTTGTGTTTGACATGGATGCAGAGGATTTGGCAGGATTTATCATTCATTCCAGCGCGACGCTACAGAGGGCGATAACGTTAAGGCAGCAGTCTTGCTGCCAGTTGGTATGCTTGGCTGCTGCAGCATTCCCATTACAGCCCACTCAGTTGTGATGAGTACTTGGTGTTAGCACTGGGCAAGAGAACATGCCCTGCAAGGCATCACAGGCCCTGTCGTCTGACATTGAACGAGGTAATCTATCTCATTTATTAAATTGACCCCACATGGACTATGCACCCACCCATGACACGTCGAGCTTCTGGCAATTACACAAAATGCGGGTTGGCCAATCCCTCGCCCTTGTTCTTTTTGCCAGGCAGTTGGCTGTGCGTCGAGTTTTGGCTCTTAGGTTTTCGCCCAAAAAATTGTTCCAGGTAGCCGCTGGAATTTGTAGCGTTTTTCGTTCACCTCTCGTTCAGTATCTTTTCACGTCCCGTGAGTTGTAAAAGGGTTGTTATTCTATCCTACCGCCGTTTCCGGCGCGAGCGTTAGACTAGATTCTTACATTCGGCTGTCAGGTTTTGCGTACTACAGGCTAGCCTAACACTCCGCGGTACCGGACTAGGCCTGTACCGCGCGGCTCTCGTCTTTCGGGTTTCTTCCCGACGCCCTAACCCTCTACCCCTTCCTCCCGTCCCACCCTGCCCTGCCCCTTGGGTTTCCCCGTCCCATCCTTTCCCGGGGGTTTTGGGGACATTCTAGGGCGCCGGTATCGTTGTTTGCCTCGCAGTAGGGGAGCGGCGCGAGAGGAGAGAGGAGAATTCAGTTCGAAAGCTCCGGGCTCGCGGGGGAATGGAGGAAACGTTTCCTTGGGGTGCTCGCGGCCCGAAAATTATGGTCGATGTGTCCTTCTGTATGTTTCCCTTGCAGGTCATACGGAGAGAAGCTTCCCAAACCTTGGGTGGTAGTAGTGTAGCAAGATTGGTTTGGCCGTGGGAGGTTCGTTTTGATTCACGTAACTCCCCAATTCTCCCACGGAAAATTCCAGCACAGCTCATTGTGCTGTGGTCGTCATGCATCACCGAGCCTCGGTCCGGTGGTCGGGTAGACGGGTTGGAGTTAGTTAAGTAGCGGCGTCAGGGGGGAGCCCAGAGAGCCGACCCACGGCCTCGGCCATGGATACCATGGAGGCCATGGAGGCCATGGATGCCATGGAGGCCACGGAGGCTGAGGCCACGGAGGCTGAGGCGGCTCGGGGGAGCCCAGAGAGCCTCGGCCATGGATGCCATGGAGGCCACGGAGGCTGCGGCCACGGAGGCTGGGGCGCTAGGGGGAGCCCCGAGAGCCGCCCCATGGCTCGGCAGAGCCCGCCCATGGCTCGGCAGAGCCCGCCCATGGCTCGGCAGAGCCCGCCCATGGCTCGGCAGAGCCCGCCCATGGCTCGGCAGAGCCCGCCCATGGCTCGGCAGAGCCCGCCCATGGCTCGGCAGAGCCCGCCCATGGCTCGGCAGAGCCCGCCCATGGCTCGGCAGAGCCCGCCCATGGCTCGGCAGAGCCCGCCCATGGCTCGGCAGAGCCCGCCCATGGCTCGGCAGAGCCCGCCCATGGCTCGGCAGAGCCCGCCCATGGCTCGGCAGAGCCCGCCCATGGCTCGGCAGAGCCCGCCCATGGCTCGGCAGAGCCCGCCCATGGCTCGGCAGAGCCCGCCCATGGCTCGGCAGAGCCCGCCCATGGCTCGGCAGAGCCCGCCCATGGCTCGGCAGAGCCCGCCCATGGCTCGGCAGAGCCCGCCCATGGCTCGGCAGAGCCCGCCCATGGCTCGGCAGAGCCCGCCCATGGCTCGGCAGAGCCCGCCCATGGCTCGGCAGAGCCCGCCCATGGCTCGGCAGAGCCCGCCCATGGCTCGGCAGAGCCAACCCATGGCTCGGCAGAGCCAACCCATGGCTCGGCAGAGCCCGCCCATGGCTCGGCAGAGCCCGCCCATGGCTCGGCAGAGCCCGCCCATGGCTCGGCAGAGCCCGCCCATGGCTCGGCAGAGCCCGCCCATGGCTCGGCAGAGCCCGCCCATGGCTCGGCAGAGCCCGCCCATGGCTCGGCAGAGCCCGCCCATGGCTCGGCAGAGCCCGCCCATGGCTCGGCAGAGCCAACCCATGGCTCGGCAGAGCCCGCCCATGGCTCGGCAGAGCCCGCCCATGGCTCGGCAGAGCCCGCCCATGGCTCGGCAGAGCCCGCCCATGGCTCGGCAGAGCCAACCCATGGCTCGGCAGAGCCCGCCCATGGCTCGGCAGAGCCCGCCCATGGCTCGGCAGAGCCAACCCATGGCTCGGCAGAGCCCGCCCATGGCTCGGCAGAGCCCGCCCATGGCTCGGCAGAGCCCGCCCATGGCTCGGCAGAGCCCGCCCATGGCTCGGTTTAGCGTAAAGCCATGGTCGGTACGTCAAGCAGTCGGCTCGATGAAGCCCGGCCACGGATCGGCAGAGCCAGTCCGCGCCTTGCCCCGAGAACCGGCCCACGGCCCGATAGGGCGGGAAACCCGCGGCGCGCGAGGATCAGACTTACGGTCGGGAAAACCCAATGGAGCACTGGTTGGAGGCGAAACTCGCCGCTCGATACAGAACAGTGTTTGAATATTGTAGCTGCCATGGCCTTGGGAAGCCAGGCCCAGCTGGAGACACGGAACGTCATGCACAGTGGAGCCCGCGGGCCCCCAGTGCTGCAGCCGAACCCGCGCGGGGATTCTGGAGAGCTACGAGAGCCGACACGCGGTTCGAGAGAGGGACTACGGCTCAGAAGAATTGACTCGCCAGCTCGAGTCGAGCGGACGCGACGAGCGGAATCACGGGCGCGAAGAGCCGATGGCTTTTGGAACGGCCAGGCTCCGGCTGGACGCACGACACGGTCCGTGCACAGCGGCGGCCGTCAGCCTCCACGGCCAGCGCAGCCAGGGTTTGCTTCCCCTCAATCGGGGGCAACCGATTTCCGCCGCTGGACAGTATGCCTGGCCCCCCTTCACGCGCCGAGGCTGTGACCCACCGCGAGGTGAAACAGTCGGAGGGGGGGCGGCGAGAGAAGCAGTTATCCCAGGCCGACATACCGCGCTGCGAGCCAGCCTATCTCCCGGGTTCCGGGTCCAGCGGCCACTCTTCCCCTGAAGGGAAGCGCTCCCGCTGGACCAACTCCGGGAGAGTCTGATCCTGAACGGTTCCGACTATTCCTGGGGTAGTTCCCGCAGAACAACGGCAGCCTCCAGCCAGCGGCAGACCGCCAGCAGTCTAAGCTCACGCCTCAGCCGCTGCCGGACGGCCGGTCCCAGCCGCCGATTTTTACAGCGCCTTTGGGTGCGGGCCCTACAGGGTTACAGTCTCCCACTGTCTCTGGTTGGCATTCCCCCTGCGCAGTAATAGCAGAGCAGCAGCGGCCCTAGAACCCGCCTCTCTCACGCGCTCCCTCGGGGAATCTCGCGCCCAGGTCATGAGCGGAGACTTCGGGGTGGTCGGTGCCAATCGCTGGGTGAAGCTTAGCTGCGACCTCCCGGGTCTCAGTGCCGCGAGGTCTGACGAAGTCTCCCCGGGAGGTGACCTCGGCAGTGGTTTCCTGGCAGGACACCACGGAGGTTATGGCTCTCGCGACTTATTCTTGATTTGTTCGCCGGACTACGGATGTCCGTCCACGCGACGGCCCTCCGGCCGATTTGGCGTGAGACTTTGTCATCGTGGCTCACGGAGTCCATGACGGCCATACTCCAGGAGCTGCCCTCTTTGGGTCCGATCTCGTCGCGGTGAGGTACGACAATATTCGCTGGCGAGAATCACCCTAAATTGTCTTCATCCCGTTCCCGACAGCGCGACGGCCGCCGGACGATGGCGTGACGCGCGGTTTCTTTTCCAAGTCTCCCCGGGAGGCCCAGCAGCTCGTGGTATCGGAAGACGTTTACTCGTCGGCGCAAGCAGCACCCTAAGGTATGCCTGACTCACTACTCGTTGGCATGGTCGGTGGGGTACCAGAGCCCACCGAATCACGTTCCCCTCGTACCGTGAGCGTCTACATTGAGCCCTTGCCTCAGGATCACCGAGAGCCGTTCGTTTCAGGCTCTTTAATGGGCACAAAGCAGTGCAAAAAAGACCGACGTGGTGGCCTTAACCATTGGCGACTCGAGTGGCCCGAAGTAGGTTACGCAGGTGGAGTCTCGGACGCGGGATTGTTGTAACGTCCATTCGTCGGTTGGGCGGGGGCCGGCGGACTAGCCTTTGGGCTGGTCGTCGACGGGGACTGTGACTCTCACGAGGAAAATCACTTTCCCTCCGGACGGCTCTGCTCGACCCTCCGGGCTCCACTCACGGCATGTCCGTGGCGCGTTCTGGGCTCCATGGCTCGGGCTTTGTGGCTCCGCGTTTCTGGCGATCCTACCCGGCCGGCTTCGCGGATCGGGCTTTCGTGACTCCGGCTGCGCAACCTCCGGCTTTTCTGAGACTCGGATGTCTGGGCTTCGTGGCCGCGCGGCTCCGGGCTTCATGGCTCCGGCCTCCGGGCCTTTGGTGCTCCGCGGCTTTAAAAGATCCGGGCTTCGTTGTTCCACCACGTTTTTGGGACCTCGAGCTTTGTTGGCCCCGGGCCTCGTGGCATCGCGGCTCCAGGCCTCGCGGCTCCGAATGTCCGGGCCTCGTGGCCTCCGCGGCTCCGAGCCTTCAGCCCTGGCATCATGGCTCCAGGCTCCGCACCTCGTGGCTTCGCAGCCCTGGGCTTGTGGCTCCGCGGCACCGGGCTTTGTGGCTCCGCCGCTCTGGGGATCCGGACTTCGTGGTTACGAGGTTCCGGACTTACGGGCATTATGACTCCGGGCATCATGACTCCGGGCATCATAGCTCCGCGGGTCCGCACCTCGTGGCTTTGCGGCCCGGGTTCCATGGCCCGCGGCTCAGTCCTCCGCGTCTCTGATCCCAGTGGCTCCCGCCTCTGTGGTTCCGTCCTCCGCGTGTACGGCATCCCCGGCTCTGGGCTCCATGGTTCACGCATCGTGGCTCAGGCTTCTGCGGCTCAAGGCTCCGCGGCCCCGGCCTTTACCCCGGCTCCGGCCTCTGCGGTTCCGGCCTCCGCGGCTCAGGGCTCCGCGTCTCAGGCTCCGCTCCTCCCGGCCTTCACTGGCTCCTGCCTCTGCGGTTCCGGCCCCTGCGGCTCAGGGTTCCGTGGCTCCGGCTATTTCTATTCTGCGGTTCCGGTTCTGCAACTCCGCGGTTCTGACCTCCAGACCTCATGGCCCCAGGCATTGTGGCCTCAGTTGCCGCAGCTGCGGGCTCTTCGGCTCCGGCCTCCGCGGTTCCGGGTTCCGCGGTTCCGCCCTCCGCGGTTCCGCAGTTCCAGCCTCGGCAGTTCCGGCCCCCGCGGGTCTGCGGTTCCGGGCCCCGCCCTCCGCAGTTCCGGCCTCCGTGGTTTCGGCCTCCGCAGTCCTGTGGTTCCGGCCTCCGCGGGTCTGCGTTTCTGGCTTCCGCGGGTCTGCGGTTCCGGCCTCCGCGGGTCTGCGTTTCTGGCTTCCGCGGGTCTGCGGTTTCGGCCTCTGCGGTTCCGGCCTCCGCGGTTCCGCAGTTCCAGCCTCGGCAGTTCCGGCCCCCGCGGGTCTGCGGTTCCGGGCGCCACGGTTGCGGTTCCGGCCTCCACGGGTATGTGGTTTCCGGGCACGCTGTTCCGGGGCCAATGAGGCCCCGCAGTTCCGGTCTATGCGGTACGCGGGGTTGCGGCCTCGGCAGGTTGTATAGGCGGTTCCGGGATCCGCGGTTTCGCATCCAGATGGGTGTCTCCAGGGGGGCACTCCCCGTCGTCACCGCTCTTTCTGCACCACGGTACGATCAGCATACTTGGGGCAAACCACCCATGAGGCGGTGTTTTTGGTCGGGCGGCAGGCAGCATGTCGCTGTGGACGTCTTCTCCATTACAGCGGCCACCCCTCAGACTAACAAGCGTGATGGACTCACCCGCCTTCCGGGTTCCAGTGCTAATCTGGTTGCATAGTCCATGTGGGTAAGTTGACATAATGAGATAGATCACCAAAACAGAACGGGATTGGGAATCTGTGGATTTTAGTATAGTTACCCACATGGGGAGTTTCCGCCCTTCCTTCCCCGCTTCGGGCATAACTGCGTCCAACCTTCGGTCCGAGCCCTCTCGGTGACGCCTAGCCTGAAAAAAGTGAAGGGCGATGGGGGGTGGCCAACCCGCATTTGTGTAATTGCCAGAAGCTGACGTTGGCATGGGGGGGTGCATAGTCCATGTGGGGGTGGAAGAATTCATAAATTCACAGATTCCCAAACGTTCTGTTTTGGTGAGACTAGGGCCATCAACGAGTTTTGTTCAAATTGACGTGAAGAAATCAAGTCATGTTATTCGGGACCAACTTTGTCCCCACCCACTGAGTTTTGTTGGAAGGGCACTAAACTCTGTATTTTGGCCAAAAAAAAAACAAAATGTGACCCTCCGGTGACCTGAATCCCGTCCTGTTTCTCGGATCAACTTTTGCCCCGACCCACCAAGTTTAGTGGTAAACTCAGTATTTTTGTTGTTAAAACTGCAAAATAGAGGGCAGCGGACAGCAGTGATGCCCACTTTCGAACTCTATGGGAATTCCACTAGGGTTTCACAAGTTTCAGATTTCAATGGACGAAGCGTTGGAAAGTTATTGCGGCTAATAACTCCTAAAAGTTTCGGCAGCAGCAGAGCCTGAGAGGGCCAGCGGCAGGTGGTGCACACCCAAAACCATAATATCACGGACACTTCCAGTGTCGCCCAGAGATATAATAAATATACACAGTTTTCCCAATCTGTGGGTAACAATACCACTTTCTACAACGTTTACAAAGTTGTTCAATGGGGAATTTTGGCTAGCATCCCAAAATTGATTTGTCCTGGGAACCTAAGGCTACTCTCACGGGTGCGTGAGGGGTTTAGAGAACCATATGCCCCAGTGTTTCCCCAGCACGTTCTCGAGGCTGATGAAGTGCCAAGTAGTAAATACTATATAATCTTATATTGTCATTACACATTTTGTTGGATTTTTTTCTTCATTTGCCACAGGTTGTCTGCCTAGAGAGTGGTTACAGGGCTAATCTGAAGTGGACTTTCAATCACAGAGGGGTCTATGTACAGTATCTGTGATGTGCGTCTATTTGTCTCGGGTGGCTGAGTGGGGCTTACCTCTTCCCACTCGGGCACTTCGCTCTGTTCCTCATGAGTATCTATACTACAGAGGTGGTGAGTTATCTATACTACAGAAGGTGAGTGAGTATCTATACTACAGAGGTGAGTGCGTATCTATAACTACGATTGAGTGCGTATCTATACGACAGAGTGATGAGACTATCTTACTACAAGGGTGAGTGAGTATCTATACTACAGAGGATGAGTTAGATCTATACTAACAGAGTGAGTGAGGTATATATAGATATATGATATATAACTACATGGGTGTAAGTATATATAATAAGAGGTGAGTGGGTATACTACAGAGGTGTGAGTATATGTACTACACAGGTGAGTGGGTGTATATACTACATAGGTGAATATCTATACTACAAAGTTGATGAGTATCTATATTACATGGGTGAGTATCTATACTACCTAGGTGATATCTATCACTACATATGTGGTATCTCTCTACCGAGGTGATGAGTAGCTATTCTACACGGTGAGTTATCTATAACTACATAGGTGAGTAATCTATACTACACCGAAGTTGATGAGTTCTATTCCTCTAGGTGATTATCTATACTACATAGGTGAGTATCTATACTACATAGGTGAATATCTATACTACATCAGGTGAGTATCCTTAATCTAACTAAATGAGTGATGACTATCATACTACATAGAGTGATGTTCTAGACTCCAGAGGGAGCTAACTACATAGGTGAGTATCTATCTACATATGGAGTCTCTTTACTACAGAGGGGAATAGTATCTTTTCCACAGGTGAGTGAGTATCTATTTCACCGATCTCACCACATATTGCAACAATTGGGACTGCCAATTTATCTTCATAACAGCCCAGACTCCACTCAGGAACACTGTATTGATTGGGGTTTTTTGGACTGTGAATATATTCCTCTTCGCCACATTATTACCATTGTATTCAATCCGAGCTTGTCTGAACCTTTGACTATCATGCATCGAAACAGTATTTTCCTTTCTGCCATAAATGAACCTACCAATTGGAGGAAATTAAACCTCTAATAGTGTTAATTCCTCTCTTTCCTGAGGTCGATGAGTTTGCATGAAGCTGCTCTTGTTGACCAGGAGGAAAGTTGCCTGGATAGAATCCTGCCTGTCCACCCCAGCACCGTATTCAGACATCCTGCTTTCCCGGACCACACGACCTTGCAGAGTACCTAAGAGGAGAAGGGCTGAATACAACTGAGTCAGCCAGGTATGTACCCATGATAAATCGTGATTGTTGACTGAATGTACCCACCCACTTCATGTGACAATGTGAGGGGGGCACTGTCGGTTAATGTCCCAAATTGCCAAATAGCTCACTCAGTCATTTATGGGTCCTTGTCCTATAGCAAGGCCATGGACAATGTGAGTCACTGTAACGGTATTGTCCAATTGCAAATAACTCACTCGCGCATTTATGGTCATTGGTCCTATAGCAAGGCAACTCAAACTCTCATTAATTGGTAATTGTCCCATACCCTCTTGCAAGGTGAACGCTCAACATTGGGTCATTGTCCTGTACTTATCCTATTAGCAAGTTACTCACATGTGGGTCATTGTCCCTTTAATCCTAATACAAGAAGTGACTCACATGTGGGTTCTTCTTGTCCTGGTACTCCAAATACAAGTGACTCACATTTGGGTCTTGCCTGTTACTCCTAATACCAAGGGTGACTCCATTGGGTTATTGTACCCTGTACGTCCTAAATACAAGGTGACTCACATTTGGGTCATTTCCTTACCCTAATACAAGTACTCAAATGGTGGGTTATTGTCCTGTTCTTGTCTCCTATTACAAGGTGGATCACATGTGGGTTTTCTTGTCCTGTACTCCTTATACACGGTGACTCACATGTGGGTCATTGTCCTGTAGTCCTAATACCAGGTGGACCACATGTGGGTTATTGTCCTGTACTCCGATACAAGTTGACTCACATGTGGGTCATTGTCGTGTACGCTAATTACAAAGTGACTCAAATGTGGGTTATTGTCCTGTTCTCTCCTATTACACTGTGACTCACATGTGTTCTTGTCCTGTACTCTTTACACGGTGACTCACATGTGGTCATGTGTCCTTTACTTCTCCTAATACAC
Organism: Sclerodactyla briareus; assembly: GCA_026419785.1. NCBI lineage: Eukaryota > Metazoa > Echinodermata > Holothuroidea > Dendrochirotida > Sclerodactylidae > Sclerodactyla > Sclerodactyla briareus. Next base: position 49,160 of record JAODTK010005826.1, on the reverse strand, counting down.
CAGGTGCCTCACATGTGGGTTAAGTTGGTCCTGTACTCCTAATACAAGGTGACTCATGTGGTGGGTCATTGTCCTTGTACTCCTAATAACAAATTTCCTCACATGTGGTTATTGTCTGTCCTCCTATTACAAGGTTGACTCACTGTGGTCATTGTCCTGTCTCCTAATCAAAGTGACTCCACATGTTGTGTCATTGTCCTGTACTCCTAAGACAAATTGGACCTCACATGTGGTTCTTGTCCTGTACTCTGTACTCCTATACAAAGGTGACTCACATGTGGTTCATTGTCCCGGTATCCTATGACAAGGTGACTCACTTGGGTCATGTCCTGTACTTACTCTTCTTCCCTATTACAAATGACTCACATGGTGGGTCATTGTCCTGTGCTCCTAATACAAGTGACTCACATGTGGGTTATTGTCCTGTAACTCCTAATACAAGTGACCACAGTGTTACTGTCCTGTACTCTTCCGTACCAGGTGTCTCACATGTGGGTCATTGTCCGTCTCCTACACCAGGTTGACGCACATGTTGGGTCATCGTCCTGTACTCCTATTACAAGTGACTCCCTGTGTGTCATCGGCCTGTAGGTCTATTAGTAGGTGATCACTGTGGGTCTTGTCGTGTACTCTATTCTAGGTGAATCATACCATTTTGGGGGTTTTTTTTCCCCCCACCCCCCCCCATTGTATCAGAATTAGAGTGATATGGTACTATATGGTAAGCTGACTGAGCCTCTAATCCCCTCCCAGTTGAGGGCCGACGAATACCAGTTGTCAACGTGCAAATTCTAATGAATGACTTTCAAGTGGCCTGAAGAACTCATTATCCTGAGCTTGACATATTCCAAACTTGGAAAAAATATTAGAGGCTGAAGAGTCAATATCGGCAATTTCTGGGGATATATGTTTTCCTTTGTGCTATGGCGAATCACGCAGGCAAGTCGGTAAGAGGCCTTAACTATTCGAAAAAACAAGTAGGGTGATAATGTCCGTCATTGTTAAATTGCCAATTCTTAGACATGCTCAAAGCGCTTTAACAAAACTACGAACATAACTTCGATCATAGGAACCAGTAACACACCCCAACATTCCTGGAGAGTATGTCACGGCTATAATCAGCGCCAGTTGTGTTCTGATACCTCAACCTCACGGTTCCCATTTGTACACCTGGCTGGAGAGAAGGCAAGTGGGATAGAGTACCTTGCTCAAGGGTAGGTGGCGGGCTCGAACCAGGGCTCGAAAAATCCTATGCGCCAGTAGCCCGGTGGCGTCCCTTCCTGCCGTCGGGCTACTGATTTCAGTTGTGAAATGCCCGTCGGGCTACCGCAATCTGTAGTCTGTATATTAAGTTCAAAGTACAGTATAACGGAGCCCATATTATATAGCCAACAGCCCAACACATATGATTATGTGTTTTCGTCCGAGCCAAGCCGTCGTTGCGTACATCGCGCTCATCCGCCACGTCTGTTGGAAAATGATAAAACTGCCCCACGTGTGTGCGAGCTGGGTACTTGCATTATTTGCCGAATATCCCAGCTGCCATGGACATCGCAGCTTTAGGGTTTTAACGTAATATAAACCTCATGTCACACTTTGCAAAGCTATATTTTGCTTGCTTACTCTCCCAATGCTTTTGCACTAGTTTCAATACATAGCCCTGTTTGGAAGTACACGTGGTCATCACCTACTTAACTGTTTTGACTTAGCATCTGACAATGCATTCCCCTCTGATTAAATTGTACATTGTAGTACTCAACTACCAAGTCGTCCACTCCTATTGACTTGGTACCGGCCGCCGACGAGCACACCTTTTTATCGCCCACAATTAACATCTATGGGAGTTTCCAACTAACTCATATTAGGACTGGAATTAATTAAAGCGATCGTCGATCCACCCTCGATCCCGATACTGCAATGGCAATCGCGCGGGCCTAAAGTTCTATGAATTGAATCAATGTGATTAATTGGCATTGGTGGAAAAAATAATTATCAAAGGTTTGAGCGCACATCTGATGGCTCTTAGGGCTGATTTAAACTGTGCCTTGCTTCAGTTTTCCCAGCTATAATAATCACAGTTACGTTAGGGCCTCTGGCCTTGCACTTCCACCTTTTGTCAGGTCCGGCCGCTGGCTACCTATTTACTATGGAAAGTAATAGTACATGTAATTCTGCCTCGACCAGCATACATGTGGTCGCATGCATTGTGCTGCTTGTATACGTAACTTTGTCAAATTTTTTTTCACTATCGATACAAACGAGAAATACAACCCATTTTATTATTAAATATATACTGTGGGGCCATCTTTTGACTTAAAAGAGGATGTATCAAAGAAGGGCAATAGAACTAAAGTTAGCCTTCAAGTATGCAATGTATAGAACGCTCCTAGCATTCTTTTTAGGCAAGCACGAGTCCCGACACGATCACCGGTGCCAAGGGCGTCGGTAAATTTACCGGTTTCCAAAAAATATAGGTACCACCGCGCAACCCTAGCCAAAGTTCATTCTCGCGAGGCAGGAAACGTGGCGTAGTTATGGGGAAAGATCCAAGGTCGGCGATAGCATTGGTGGAATTGGCACCAGCAGAGGAAGGCCCCAGCAAATCGCAAGTGCAATAGGAGAGTGGGGCTCAAGGCAATGATCGAGAGTTTAAGTCAGGGTGTTGTTTTTTTTTGGAATTCAAGTAACCTTAAAACGAACGGTAAAATTATGGACAACCCGTGGCCCTTTCGGACTACCAGTTTCAGCCACTTGGGAGCCCAGAAGGGCTATAAATTTCAAAATATTTTTCGAAGCAGGCATAGAAACCCACAACCTCTGGGTTACCAACTCGTACGCCTTGGCCAATTAGGCCACCACGCCCACAACACGGTATATTTGGCACTTCATGAAATATAAAAACGGGACTGGCACAGGCAAATGTGATTTTGTGTTTTCACATAGAATCATAACCTTAATGTCCATTAAATGAACATGCATAATGAACAGTTTTATTATTGTGGTGTCTACACATGTGATTCAATATAGGAATTGAAGATACCCTAATAGAGTCAACCAATAACTTCTCGGTAGTTTTTGCTTTATTGAGATAATTGTTCCAGCCCCTTCAATTGTTTCAGCAGGTTGTTTTCACCAATTGCCCAACCGAAAACTTTTTAAAATTGCTTATACAGTCAGTTTTGGGGCAAGTGAAGTTTCAATTTGTGGATAATATATTTCTATTAATCTTTAGGGGGTCACCCACAGCGATGGACAAGGGTCTCTGCTCAATGCTTGGAGCTGCTCGATTCACTGACCAATATCGTACTGACATACATCACGAGCTGACCATGGGAAGGCAAAACAGACAAGAGGATTCCCTGAAGGATCTCAGTCTGGGTCTTCTGATGGGATATGCTTTAATCTGGAGGTTGACAAATGCAAGGAAACTGCCTGCGGCCTGGGCAATGTCTTGGAACATTGGGCAGCACATGGCAATATACTCACAAACGTTAAGGACAACTGAAGGCTTGGATGAATTTGGAGATATTTATAGTAGAGAATGGAAAAAAACCGGTATATGTCCAAACTCCATTTCAATACAATTGTTCCTAGGTGGGTTATTGGCCTTCAAAGTTTGAGGCCATTAGCAAGAGAAATTGGGAAGAATCCCAATTTCGCAAAAACGCATGACATCACACATGGACAACACAGGAAATTAGTTATGTATTCGATGGTTGCGTTTTGTTGAATAAGTCAACGTTAGCAGAAGTTCTGTTTGGCTATTCTCACCAAAGTAAACCATAACCACCTCATCACCAAACCTACTACAAGCCTCAGCTCCCATGTGAATAACTGTTTTTCAAAGTGAAATACTGTTTGAATTTCAATAGGAAAAAAAAAATGTTTCAGGGTTGTGCAAGTATGACATCACTTATTATTGCATGATGGATGCATTTCAACCTCGGCGCAATAACATGCTTCACAAACTTCCAAATGGACTCATAAACTCCGTAATGGAAAGTCCAATGAACTTATGGATTGGACTGATGAATTCAGTTTTATCCAGCTATTTTAAATTAGTGTTCTGAGTTTGAACCAGCCTGCAATTGTCCTTTAATGATCGAGTCAGCGTTCAAGGGAACTTGGGTTGACTCCTGAGCGGCCTCATTGTGGACAATGAGGCCAAGATGATCCTAATGGTTCATTTTCCTGCTATGAAATGACACAAGTGGAGGACTTCTACCGTTAAAACTCATACAGTCATATTAAATGGCACATTCATCTCTCAATAACAGAATCAAAGCAGGGATCAAAACAAGGAATTCAGAGTCCAGAGAAAATCAACCCCAGAGGCTATACCTAGTTCACATTGCATTAATACATACCACTGACAGTGTCAGCTGTCAGCAAAAACATTTAAATAGTGCTTGCTGCAATTTTTAGTTAGGCCTAAGTAAACTGAGACCAAGTGAAGGACCACAGGGGCTATTTCCCCCAATAGCCCCTGCGTTATATAATTTCATTAGGACCTGGGGTCATTGATGTATATGTTAGTGGGTTAAGCTGAGTCTTGCACTCCAGGACAATGGGGCACCAGTCCTGGATCGAAACGTGTTTACCGTGCAGCCGACAAGCCTTGATATACTGGATCTTAATTCTGCATTAGGTTTAGCAGGCATTTCAATATGTGCCAATGTATGTCAGCTGCTGTACTAGTCTTCCTCTCAAAAGCCGATCCCCTATTATCACATCTTGTGCATGTGCGATCAGTTCATCCAAAATCACCATCTCTACAGCATGCATGTGGGATCTTTTTTCTAGACATAATCACACCAGAAGTTCAATCAGATGGAAGTCTAAAGTACTTAGGTAAACGGTTGCCATATGACATGCTTAAAAAGACCCTTGGAGTACTATGGCATGTGAGAACAACTTCACATAGTTCTGCTGCTGAAAGATAGTAATCATATTATGGCATGAAATTGTAGCAAGTTAGCTTCATTGCAGGTGAGAGTAAGAGTTTTCAGATAGATGCAGTGACATCACGAATACCCCTCTTGCTAGATGTCCTGTAGATGTTCTTGAAAGAGAACGTGCTTGCTCAGAAATAAGTGCTGTGAAGAATTGGGACGCTCTAGAAATAAGGTATGATTGGCCTGTTCCACCATGGTAAAACCTGCCCATTCACTCTCATTTTCTTGCATTGCACCTCAAATACAGAGAAAGTTGTATGAATGTCCACTGCTCTGGAGCTAAGTTGGCTTGGTGCGTACACTGCGGGATAATGTGTTGCTTGTACTCCATAGTTATATTAGAATATCAACCAAGCAAGTATTTTGTGGCATTTCAACATCACCGTTTGCCTTGGTGAAAAGCTACAATATTGCGAAAACCAATTTGATCTTGCGTAATGGGATGTACAGTAGCAAATTCCACCACATTCAAAGAAAATCCATTTAACCTGACCATTGCACTTGTAAACCTCTGAACCCAAAGTGAGATGTTCTGTTATGGCCGTTTAGAATCGTGGGAATGTGTATTCATTGGGTCCCACAAGAAAAACCACGTGATTAACGAATGGACCATGGTTTGCGAAGGGATATTAAAATGTGGGAAGCCTTATCAAAAGTGTTTGGAAAAGTTTTTGTTCGTGTCAATGTTAGTTTTGAAAGGGGAGACATTTCATAAGTTAATTTTTTTATGGCATAAGACTTTGAGGGCTACCATAAGCGATAGGCCTTGTGCAAAGCTTGCATCATGCACAGGGCTTCGCCCCTATGGGTTCACACCCGCTTTAAAAAGTCACCAGCGATGTGCAGTTGATACCTCAGCAGCAGCTGATTTTTTTCCATTTCAATACAGGGTTCGAGCAGGGAACCCTCACGACCACATAAACATTGGTTTCAACCCAGAGCCTCCATGACAGTCAACAAGTCCGGGCCCAGTCAGTCTGGAAGATATGTCAGCGCGTCCGTAGGAGACGAAACTGTGTTACTCAGCACACATCGACCAGCAGTCGTACGAGAGTGGGCAGCTGAGACGTCGACCGATCCACAGCAGTGAGTTAATGTGTGACATTGACCCCCCTCATCCCTCTCACATCAGCTTGAATAGTCACTGGGGAGCCTGGAGTAGCGTCTTCGTGGGTTTGAGGCTCAGCTTGTGGAACCTTTGCAATGTATTCAAATAGTTACATTGTGAGTGATGTATTCTAGAGGGGTATACAAATGCAATAATATTCATTATCAAACGTTCAGGCTTTTGTCTTAGCCCTCATGCCAATTCATTTTGTTCGGCCCCTTGGGCAGGGGGTGGGGGTGCAGCTATGTTTTTGCCCCCAGGCCCCTAACAAATTGGTTTGAAAATGGTGTGAAATCTCATCTTTACTTACTGTTACTGTCACACTATTTTGAAACTTGTCCCTGCAACTGTCACTACTATTTCAAAATGTACTGTCACTCTATTACAACTGTTCACTCTTACTTCTTCTTTTGTGAAACTCTATTTTAAACTGTTACTGTCATAGTCACTCTATTTTAAACTGTCACTGTAACTCACTCTATTTCTCTTGGGACCCTTTGCTTTATTAACTTATGATCCCATTCTACTCCAGGTATTCCAGGCACCTGCAGGACCCACAACCCATAGAGTCTCAGTACAGTCATGACCTTTACCGATTCAAGCGTTCCGGTTGTAAGATAACTCTTTGGAGACGCTACCAGACACGGCCAGCAGAGAACTCTCTGGATTGTCAGTTTACAGATAGGGCTGTCAGTGTAGTTCCATGATGATTTTCTTTTTCATTAAGAATAAACTGCAAACTGGGAGACTTTTTAACTGGCGAATAAACAGTCGAGGCTCTGGAATTTAGGTAAATAAAGGACAAGGCGCAGCCGAGTTTGTTATTGAGCTAAATCAGAGTCGAGACTTGTTTATGAAACCAGTGATGATGGAAAGTCGACCTGCTGGGTAGTTTAGTCCTATTCTTACAACTCGCAAAGAAGAATTACCCAACCAATAGAGATATTAATATCTCTAGATCTATATAGTTGTACCTCTACCAGCTGCAAAAGCAGCTAGAGTAACTATTACGTTAGTTAGATCGAAGTAAATTGCATTTCGTATCCTACACAAACGATTAGTGAGTGCGAGTGTGCGTATTTCCACGGAGACGCAATACGAACCATGCACGCGTGCCGAACGGAGGTTCTGCCGCGTGTGAACATGACGTTATGAATGACAACAGGCAACGCGTAGTTTCGCCCGTATTCCGTTTAGGCAGTAGTAAAGAGCGAGTATACTGTCAAGCCGGAGCTGCACGTGCAAACCTTAAAGGCTCACGCAACATCCAAATTTGCGTTTGAAAAATACTGCGTTTACTTAGATGCCAGCCCAAACGAGCAAGTAGTCATTGTGTGTTTACCTGACCAGCTGATGTTAGTGCCAAAATAACGGACGGCTAAGTGATTGGCATTAGCCAATCAGAGTCCTGTATCAGCAATAACGGATGGCTTGGGGTTGGTAGAATGAAAAGAGAAAACAGGACTGATGAATGGAATATTAAATGTGGAAGCATTATCAAAGTGTTTGAAAAGTTTTTCGTTGTCAATTGTTAGTTGTGAAAGGGGAGACATTCATAGTTAATTTTATGGCACTAAGATCTTTGAGGCTACCATAAGCAATGGCATTGTGCACAGCTTGCATCGAACAGGGATAGCTACTGTGTCACACCAAAAGACACGCTTTAAAGTCACCAGCAGATGCTGCAGTTGTAATCAGCAGAAGCTGATTTTTTACATTTCTAACTACGGGTCTCTGAGCAGAGGGAAACCCTCACGACCACATTAAACATTGGTTTCAACAGAGCCTCCAGACAGTTCAAACAAGTCCAGGGCCCAGGCAGTACTGGAGAGATATGTAAGCGGCGTAGGAGACGAAACTTGTGTATCAGCACACATCGACCAGCAGTCGTACGAGAGTGGGCAGCTGAGTACGTCGACCGATCCACAGCAGTGAGTTAATGTGCGACAATCTACCCCCCCCCTCCAGCTCACATCGCTTGAATAGTCACTGGGGAGCCTGGAGTAGCTTCTTCTTGGGTTTGAGCTCAGCTTGTGGAACCTTTGCAATGTATTCAATTAGTTAAATTGTGAGTGATGTATTCTAGAGGGGTATACAAATGAAATAATATCATATCAAACTTTCAGGGCTTTGTCTCTAGCCCCTCATGCCATTCATTTTGTTCGGCACTTGGGCAGGGGGGGAGGGTGCAGCTCTGTTTGTGCCCCCAGGCATAAACATGGTGAAAAGGTGAAAATCTTCATCTTTAACTACTGTTACTGTCACACTATTGAAAACTGTCCTGCAAATGGCACTCTATTTCAAAAACATACTGTCACTCTATTACAAACTGTCATCGTTACTGAAACTCTATTTTAAACTGATGGTTCTAGTCACTCTATTTTTAAACTGTCACTGAACTCATCTATTTCTCTTGACCCTTTTCTATTAACTGATGCTCCATTCTACTCCAGGGTAGTCAGCAACCTGCAGGCCCCCCCATACCCATAGCAGTCGTACCGTCCAGTCATTGACTTTCCCGATTCAAGCGTTCCGGTTGCGTCAGATTACATCTTGGAGCCGCTACAGACACGGCCAGCAGAGAAGTAGAACTCTGATGGATTGTAGTTACAATATGGGCTGTCCAGTGTATGTTCCCTGATGATTTTTTTGTCATTTAAGGATAAACTGACAACTGGGGACTTTTACTGGCGAATAAACAGTCGAGAATCTGAATTTAGGTAAAAACGGACAAGGCGAAGCCGGTGTGTTATTGAGCTAAATTCAGAGTCGAGGATGTTTATGAACAGTGAAGTGAAAGTCGACCTGCTTAGTTTATTCCTATCTACAACTCGCAAAGTAAGAATTACCCAAACAATTAGAGTTATCTATATATCGAGATCTATATATTGTATCTCTACCAGGTGAAAAGCAGCTAGAGTAACTATTACGTTAGTTAGATCGAAGTAAATTGCATGGCGTACCATACACAAAAGATTAGAGTGCGCGTTGGGGTTATTTCCCGGGGGACGCAATACGAACATGCACGCGTGCCGAACGAGAGTTCTGCGCGTGTGAACAGGACGTGCATGAATGCAACCAGCAACGCGTAGTTTCGCCCGTATTCCGTTAGGCAGTAAAGCGCGAGTATACTGTCAGCCGGATCTGCCCGTGCAAACATAAAGGCTCACGCAACCTCACAATTGCGTTTGCAAAGTACTGCCTTTACTTAGATGCAGCAAACGTTAGCAAGTATTCGATTGTTCGGTGTGACTCTGACCAGTGACTGTTATTGCCAAAATAATGGACGGGATACGTAATTTGGATTAGCCAATCGAGTCTGTATTCGCAATAACGGATGGCCTTGGGGTTGTAGAATGAAAAGAAAACAGATGGATGACTGGCATATTAAGTGATGGAAAAAAAAAATTATGCTAATACAGAACAATGAGTTTGCTTAATAACACACCTTAAGAATGCGGCTAGGAATTATCATATTGAAATATAGGGTGAGGAGTGATATGCCTATGATACTGAATGATTGAGAGTTGATTTGTAATTCATTTCTGTCTCCATTCAAGTAGCTCCAGCCCAGAGAGTGATCAGTTTGAAGATGCAAAACAATTGCATCCATTCGCTAATCTTATCCTATTTCAAAAAACCTAAATAAGTCGCAAACAGGAACAGCAAATTGCTGTCCACAGTCTTGGACCTCAGGCACTAGTGAGTCATTCACTGCTACCTCTGAGGTCTCAATCTCCTACACTGATATTAATCTACTATTCACTGCCTGGGCCAGAAAAAGTCGTAATTGGCAACTTGGTATTCACAGCCTTGGCCTCGATTAATAATTCACGATTCACTGTTCACGCCTCCAACATGTGATAGTAATTTACTCTTCGCGCCTAGATCTTCACACAGTCGTTAGTACCTACTATTCATAGCCTGGGCCCTAAATATGCAATTAGAATTTGCCGATTTATATATATATATATTATTATATAGATGGGCTCAAACATGTAAATAGTAATTACAGTTCAGAGCCTGAGACTCTCAAACTGTAATTAGTAATTTGTTGATTTCAGCCTGGGTCGCAAACAAGTAGTTAGTATTTACTGTTCACAGCCCGGGGGCCCCAAACCACATAATCTATAATTTCACTATTCACAGCGGGCCCAACTAGTACGAGTAGTAATTTAATTCTTCAGCCTGGGCGCCTTGACATAACTAATTCAATATTCACAGTATGGGCCTCAAAAAAGTTATGGTAGTAATTTACTATTTCGGCCGGGACCTTTAAACACATGATTTATTACTATTCACAGCCTAGGCCTCAAACAAGTGGTGAATAGTTTACTATTCCAGACCCCTGGGGCCCCAAACATGTACTAGTTTAATTTACTGTTCCAGTCTGGGCCTAAACAAGTATGTTCCAGCCTGGACCCTAACATATAAATGAGAATTACATATTCAAAGCCTGAGCCTCAACCATAGTAGGTAGGAATTTATAATTTTATAGGCCTGGGCCTTTGACATTCAATTAGTAATTTCACTATTCACAGCGTGGGGCCTCAACACGCACTTAGTAAGTACTATTCACACCTGGACCTCCCAATATACAACTAGTACTTCACTGTCTCATCTCAGAACATGAACACATAGGTAGTTAGTTCCAACAAAATTTATGAATGAGAGTTTTCATAATAAATGTTGTTTCCATTGTGCAATATTCATTGCCAGCATCTGGTACTGGTTGTCAAAGATTCGCGGAGAGGAGGAAAACAGATACCACCAATCTGTCATGAAAATATTTTCCTGGGATCACATTTGAATAATTGGGGATCCCCACACAGTATATGAAGTGCCATTCAGCCTGGGATTTAGTTCATGTCCTCGCCATTTCCCGCCACGCAAAGAAACCCATACTGTAGTAACTATTGGTAAGGATGATAAAACAATTTCAATTGAAGAGCGGAAATCTGGTGAAATGATAGTATTAGGTCAGGAATTTGTAATTTCGTGAAATATGTCCCGTGGCGAAAACATATACATTGTTGCAGCCGGCCAGCTTTTTTCGGACAATTTGGTGGGAACCTGGATCCAACATTTTCTCCCAAGTATAGTAAATGATTGAGTGTTGTAAGTTCTTCTTGTAGATGAAGTATGGAACATCGCATTCATTTTCAATATCATGATGCGTTTCGAATATTTCAAAGGGTAAAGTTAAATTAACTTAAGCAAGAGGTCCCTGTTGTCATTGTGCATTTCTATGTTTCAAAAAGCATTTATTTATTTCCTCAGACCCAACCAAAATCAACAACCTTGGCCTGCATTATTAATGCAGTACTGCAACAGGCAGAACAGAAGCCAGTTTGAGGTAACATTCTCTGTTTCATGTTATGTTGTTACACTCTGTCAGCCCTCGTTGTCTCATCCGACATGAAGACCCCAAATATGGCGTCGCCCCCTACAGCAAACACTACCTAAAGATAATAGTGTCCTGCCAGCCTGGATCGGTGAGTATACTCAGTTATTGTGAAGCATGTGGTTTATTGTTCTCTCAGGGTTTTCAGTTAAGAGATGTTGCCCTCAGAGGGACACCTGCATAGTCCAACCTTGAGATTTTTGTGTTACTGATAATGATGCAAAATAAAAATGGAATGGGAAACTAAGGCTTTGCTGGGAATTTTGGTCTTTGGAGGTTCTGTCGTTCAGAAAATTGATCCGTTGAATTGAACGTTTCTGCTCCAATTTGTTATGTTGGTACAGCTGGCACGTGTCTAGTTCTGGGAATCACCAGCGTTGAGAATCTGTTAGTCGGGTGCTCTAAACGCATTCGCCCAGTGCGATTTCTCCAGAAAGCTAGAGGGGACGTATAGGAATATATATATATCTATATGATATTATTGCTTCAAACAATGACCTACAATGACTCCGTTCTGTACCATGGTAGTAAGTAAAGGGTGTCATTCAATGGATCGATGTAGTAGTGATTGTGGAAGGTATCACACATCTTGAAAGACTTGTATGTTTGAAAATAACATCCCTTAAACCATTCCTAAATAAAAAAACAGCCCATGTGAGGTTTATACTAAAAGTCATCATATTTTTATGTTAGCCCTTTTTACCAGTGGGCCCTATCAATTGGAAAGAAGTACAGATACAAATGTGATGTTTTCATATGATACGGGCCAGTCAGGACGAAAAGTTGGCTGACTGCCTGAAAGTAGAAGGCAAAGTCCAGCCTGATTAATACTCTTTTTGGTGTTATAATGTAAAGAGAATAAAAAATCATTCAGATATCAGTGTTCCAGGTTATAGCAGTTCGGTTAGTGAAAAGAATGGCTTCCTCAAATCACCTAATTTGTGATTTGGAGAAATGGCAACCTTTTTAGGAGGTCATATCTACCAATTAAAGGGAAAGGTTAGAGACATATTCTTAGCGTTTCTCTAAAATTGGTCGATATTGACGTCAGCAAATGGTGCCAATTTGCAAAATTGCTGCAAAAATGCATGAACAGGAAACAGTTTGATTGGCATGATTTCAATGCACAAATAATATGGACCATTAAATTATTTTAAGCGGACTTGCCTGTAAAAGATAAGTAATCGAAACAATATACATCAGGCAGCCTTTTAGTTCCCACAAAACCAGCCTATTAAGTAGCACATGGTGAGGTTATACTACCGCATCATATCATGTTAGCCCCCTTATTGCAGTGGGCGCTAGCATCGGAAAAAATAGAGAAACACATTGTGGATATAGTTTCATCTGAATGAGCATTTCAGAGAGGAGGAGAACACGTTCTGCTGACTGCTAAGAATACTGTCATTAAATGATAGGTAATCAATCAATATCTTTGTAGGCTTGACCGACCATGAAGCTTCTCTCCAGTCATAGGAGGACAGTGCCCTAAGCCACGCCCTCCTGGCGCTGAGGTCATCTGATATCAGGCCAGCTGAGAACGGAGGCAACCTTCAAGGGAGCCTCAAGACATCACTCCATGGAATCATAGCAACATTTAGACAGCACCTGAAGTAAGCCTTCCACTCTTTCCATTGTGTGTAACCTGGTTTGTGCTAGCCCTATTTGACGGGACTCAAATGTTATGTATCAAAGTCTATGCTCTGGAAGGAGGCTGGCTGAGTATTCAGTGCACGAGTGACAAGTGTTACCCCACTTCCCTTCTTCCTTAACCCGAATCAGAAAACAGAACTTACCAAACTGACTTTCAGGGCATTACCTTTCTGGACTTACTCGAAATGCATTTTCGCCACAAAAAAACGGCCGCTTCAACACACCCGTATCCACTAAAAAAGAGTTTAAGCCAGCCCCGGTACGAAACGCAGCCGGGGGGGACAGGGTGCCATATTTGTTATGGTCTATAGTCCTATTTATATTCGTATGTCGTCCGCTCATGCGAGCTATAGCAGGAGGAAGTAGGGGCAAAAAATTTTCTTTTATGTCATGACCCGTAGCATTTTTGTTCCTCTTTCAGATGAGCCCTCTTTCGCGCGGTGAAGCACCGCCAATGGATTTGGCGGCCATCTTATTTTCGACCCGTCGGAGGCTTTTGTCCCCCTGGAAGCCGTGGGGCTGTTGACCAGGGGTTTGGTCTCTTGGTTTACCTGTTAGGGGGCATCTTAGCGGACATGTTTTTCCCTCCCACCCCCCTTGGTAAGGGTGGGGGTGGCCCTTACGTTGTGCAATGTTCACGTTTGACCTATTATTCTCGTAACGGTAGCCCCTAGGGGGTCCCAAAGTGAACTTTGACCATTTAGGTTAGCAGAGGGTCATTGTTGGACCCCCCCGGGCGGCTCCTCGGGTCCCTTGACCTATTTCGAGTACTTAGTCTATGTAGAGTAAATTAGTTGAGTACATGCCGGCGTACTAACTTTGTTTTCGTTTGCTTTTGACATATCGTAAGAATAAGGCATTACGTTACAATGTCATCGAGCCAGCGCACTCCCGCAGCGGGACCAGAGGCCTCCCGTTTTCTACGCGGCGTCGGCGCTGGCGTTCGCTCAAAGATCCACGCTGGGTGGGATCCCTCAGGGTCCCCCGTTTCTGACGGCCGTCGGAACCTTTAGGCAGTCTTCCTCTCCCTACCACTGCTGGCTCCCTTGGTGGGTCCGCCAGTAATGGGGGGAATGAGGCCCTGCGGGGGCGAGTTCTGGTGGTGACGGTCACTTGTTGAAGGGCCACGGGCTGAAACCGCGTTACCACATGAGTCTTCCAGGACATTGCGATCCCTCTGGGCACCTCGTTGTCTCAGAACCTCCTCCTTCTCCTCCACCTCAGGCGGGACCGCGAGCGTCGGCCGGGGTTGGAGGGAAGGGAATGAGGTCACCACGGGACCGTGTTAGAGACGACTACGCCGGAGTTGCGGTCACCTTTTCCGTCGTCCCTGTCCCTAACCGGGTTAGGGCAGGCTGCCAGCGAGTGTCGGGTTCCGGCCTCAGCCCCCCCACCAGGACCAGCTGGCTCTACCTGGGGGTGGCACGACCCGCGGCCGGGGCGCAGGCGGCAAGGGAACGTTCTCCAGGGGGGAAAGGGTCCTGGGGAGCCCAACAGCCATATGTTTATGGCGGTCTCTCCCGACCTTTTCGGTCCGTCAGGCCATGGGTAACGTGTTCAGGGAAACGGGCCGTCCACAGGGGGCTGCGGTGATAGGCACTGTTAGTGCGCCCACCAAGTTGGGATCTCACGTCGTTCGTCCCCCGGTCTTAACGGGCTCTCCGGCCCCCCCTCCCCCGGGGGGGGATGGGGGGCGCTTGCCCCACCTCCGACCGCCAGACTGCAAGGCCCGTACGTGCGACGCGGAGGAAAACGGGGGGTCCCCTGCAGTAGGTCCTCGGAGGAGGAAGAGGAGGAGCCAACCCACTCCTCGTAAGTCCCGTAAGCCTAAGAAGAGCGATGCTTCAGGCGGGCCAAGTAGTCTTCGAGCTGATGAATAGCTGTTCAGTCACTGACGGCGGTGTGGCCGAGGGCTTTCATGCCGAGTTAACGGGCATCTCCGCCCGGGGGACGGGGGTCGCGGCACCAACCTTCCCCCTCTTCGGACAACCCGGACAACTCCGGCGTAGCCGGGATTTTTTCAGTGTCCGCGTTGTTTCTCCCCGTCGTCTCCGCCTCTGTGTTCAGGTCGCGTGCCGTCAAGGGGGACAGACGTCGATCTTCCCACGCCGGTCCGATCCGGAGATCGACGTGCATGCATCCGACGACTCCGTCCGCCGGCGGCATCTCCTTGACCCCCTCTGTGGGGGGGGGCCCCGTCGGCCAGGAGTCTCTTCAGTCGACGGAAGAGCCACCGGTGCGGGCCTCGTGAGGCGACTACGCTGGGCGGTGACGGAACTGGCTCGGGCTTTATCCCTGGACTTGTCAAAACCCAGGAGGCCGAACGCCGGAGGGATCAGACCGGCTGGGCGCGTAATGCACCGGCACCGGGATCGATCCGCCCGCTCCTTACCCCCCAATGACCGCGGGACGTGTTCCAAATTTTCAGGCCAGGGCCAGGACGTCCCCGTGTAGGGTCCCGCAGCGGGAGGACCTCCTCATTCGAGTACCCCGCACAGTTCGATGCCATTCTGCCGTTCCCCTCTCCTACCGCCGGAGGAGTGGAACAGGTTGGTCCCTGTCGGGGAGGGCCTCGGTCTTCCCGGCCAAGGGGTGGAAAGGCCTTTCTTCCGTCAGAGGATCGGCCCCAGGCGGACGAGACGCCAATCTCCGGTTTTGACCCGAGCAGTCGAGATTTGGTTTTAAGGTCTCGGCTCTCCAGCTTTCTTAGCGGAAGGGCCGCCCAGGTGGGAGCCATCGCAGACCCCTACCTGCGGAGGTTATGGCGAGAGTCCAGGCGGGCGGTAATGCGAGCAGTTTTTGCCCGCATGCCGTCGAGGCAACGAACATTTAGGCGGAAGATGTGTCCTGCGGACCTGAACTCTCTCGCTCGCCACGGGCGAACTCAAGAGCGCCCTATGTTGGGCCCCGGCCTCCTCGGGGGCTGCCTCCCCGGGTCCTGGAACAGGACGCCTCCCCGGGTAGGAGACATTACCGGAGGACGGCGGACCTGTCCGTCTGTAGAGGGAAGTCTTCTGGTCAGAGCTGCCCTGCGCGCTCGAGGGAGCGCTAAGGCGTATCGGCCCCCCGTGAGCAGAAGGAGGAACCCGGGCCAAGCATCCGGCAAGCCAGGAGGGCGCGTCATTCTCACGCCGTGGCAGAGGAGGCGGTGCTCGTTCAGCAGGGGTAAGTGACTGACTGCTCACTGTCTGGAGCCCCCCAGGCGGATCCCGCTGTGGAGGTGAGGATCGTCCTCCGGGACTGCGGGGGCGTGGACTGGCCCACGTAAACTCGGAAAGGGGACCTGGCCACGCTCTCCCAGGGGTGGTCGCCCGGAGTTCATGGCTCCACCTCCGAGCATCGGGCTACGCCGGGTTCCCGCGGAGTCCGCTCCCGGCGTGGGAGAGGAGTTCGGAACCCCCTTGGTCAAGGGGCCATTGCTCCCCTCCTTCCGCAGGAAGGCCCACGGTTTGTGGCGGCCTTTTCCTCCTGACGGCCCGAGGGGCGGATCGTGGCGGGCCGTTTTGAACCTGCGACCTTCTCAACCATTCGTTTCGCCCACCCACTCATGCGGATACACTAGCGGTGATTTTCAAGCTCCTGCGGAGGGGTCTCTGCGACGTCGGTGGACCTAGGGAGGCGTACTTGCTTATCCCCGTCAGAGGCTTCCGCTGTCACGCTCCCCCTACCGATTTACCAGTCACCCGTTTGGGTTGTCGACGGAGCCCCGTGTGTTCACACGGGTTACGAGGGCCATAGTGGCCCGTCTGCGTCGTCACCTGGGGGTCCAGAGTTTCACTTATTTGGATTATGGCTCATCTGAGGGGATCCTCAGCGGCGGGAGGTCAGAGGAGACCCGCAAGGTCCGAACTTGGGCGGGCCTGGGAGGCTCGTCAACTATGCCCAAGTTCATACTGAGAACGTCTACGCAGATCGTTATCTGAGTACGAAATGATTAGCGGACGGGGGGTGGCCACCCCTTACCCGGGAGACGGGGCCCTACAAGCCGGGGAGTCTGTGCTTTAAGGGCGAAACCTCCCTGCGCGGGCGTGTCTGGTTCTCCTCGGCTTCATGGTGAGTCTGGTGAGACCTGGTCCCTATGCGGCTGTACACCGCCCCCCCAGATCCCCCCTTGGCGTTTTTCGACCGTCGTCTCGGATCTGTCGACGCCGTGCCGGGGCAGTCACACCTGAGACGAAACCCGGCGGTGGCTGAAAACGGAACAACGTAAAAGGGCGGTACGGTTCCCGCCTTCCCGTCCAACTTTTGCCTCACGTCGGACGCCTCAATGGAGTCGCTTGGCCAACATGTGGGAATCGGAGTACGGGGCCCCACCAAATGTGCTCGAGTTGTTGGCGTTGTTTCCGCGCCTTGAATAATTACTGCAACCGAGGGCGGGCGGGCCGTCTCGTACTAGTCCGTTGCGACAGTACCGCGGCTGCGGTGGTGTCGTACAATACCCGACAGGGCGGACGCGTCGCGGGGTTGTGTCAGTGACCTGGAATCTGTTTCTGTGGTGCCGCACGCACGGGGTGCGGTTTCAGGCGGTCACCTTCGGATTGCAGAGAACTCCATCGCGGACTGCTCTCGTGCATCATCAGGCGCGCAGGGAGTGGTCTCTCAGTCAGAGGTGTGCAAGCGTGGTTGAGGCGTTTCATCGTCCGCGGGGACCTATTCGATCGTCCTCTCAACGCAAGCTGCAAACGAGTCTCGTCGACGCTCGGCTCTAGTTTGGCCTTTCTCGGTGCATATACGCTTGCCCGCCGTTCGGCCTAGTTGAAGGGGTGGCAGGGAGCCCGTGTAGGGTCCCCCTGATAGCGCAGTTTTGGCCGACCCGAGCGTGGTTCCGGCAATCTGGCGGGCGGCCCGGGGCCGGGAGGAGTTCCCCTTCGCCTGTGTGATTCCCGACTCGGTTGTACCGAGGGGGGTGTGCGGATCGCCAGGTTCTCCGGCGCAAACTCTGTCGGGGAGAGGTGGCCGATTTCTCTTGCTTGTTCGTTTAGGGCGGAAAGTGAACACGATTCGGGGTTACACTCCGCTGTTGCGGGCTATACATAGCGGTTCGGGGCAGGTCAACGGTGTCTTCTGCGAAGCACTTGGACCTTCTCTTGTAGCATGTTCTGGATCGCCTAGGTTTGCCACTCTAGTTCCGCCCTGGACATGGAGGCGTCCTGCGGAACTAGCGGAGCCTCCCTTTGACCGCTAGCGGACTCTCTGCCGCAGCTGTTGGTTGAGATAGCGTTCCTTCTTGCGGCGGGGTCTTGGCTCGGCGCTGGAGTGCCTTGCTTGCCGTCTATCCTCCAAGGCCATATTGCGTTCGAGCCTCACGGGGTCCGGCCTTGGTTACGGAAACCCGGCGTTTTTTCTCACTAAACGCAGTCGGTCAATTTCCTCCCGCTCGATTTTCATCGCCTGCTATTGGGGAGGGAGGGAGATGAGGTTTGGTGTCCGGTGGGCCCTTCGGGTGTACGGATCGGACCCGTCCCATCCGTGGTCCGTGTGTACGCGATGTTGTTTTCACGCAGGCAGACTCACCACGCGCCTCCTTGAGATCCGCTCTCTGGCTGGATCGTCAGACGTGATCCGCGGGCGTTGGTCCGTCTGGACCGCGAAGCCTTGATGTTGCGGGGCGGTGCCTCCTACCCTCGCGCCTCTGTAAAGGGGTGCAGCAGAGGAGATTATACAGGCTGGGAGATGGAAATCTCAGAATTCCTTTTTCGCTTCATACATTGCGGAACCCCCTGCGGAGATGAATTCCGCATGGCCACCGTCCTTTCTCCCGCGCGGAGGTCGCGGTTCGGGTTCCGCGTTGGTTGTGCCCCCTCGAGCCGCGGGGGGGGGTCACTGGCCTCTAAGTAAGCGTCGGCTTGTGCCTCTCCCCCTTCCCCAACCGCGGCATCGCTAGTAGAGCGTGTTGTGTTGGGATGTGGCTGGCTCGGGGACAACCTGCCTGTGTACGGATTGGTGCCCCCGCTCAGTGTCTGTAAGTTGCGTTTGACTGCGAAGGCTCGCCCCGCGCGACACCTCCCCGCGTACTCAGACATCTGTTCTTACGGTGGGCTGAGGATGAGTGGTCTTATTCTAGTTGGATTAATTCGCTCGCCGGCTTCCCACCTCCTTGTGGTGGGAGGCTGCAATTTGTAGTAAGTCCAGAAGTTAAGTGCCCTGAAGTAAGTTAACCCCCCTTCGTTAAGGGGGGCTACTTAGAGGGGCAACTTACCTTCTGGACACCCGCCCGTCCTCCCCACTAAGCCGGGGACCTCGGGTGCTAGTTGGAATGATAGTACAGCCCGGTAACCCAGACACCGCTCCCGCTAGTTACGGCTACGTTCGGTACCGGGGCTGTGCTTGACTCTTTTAGTGGTATAGGGTGTGTTGAAGTGGCTGTTTTGGCGAAAATAGACAATTTGTAGTCCAAAGGTAAGTTGCCCCTTGTAAGTAGCCCCCTTAACAAAGGGGGGTTAATTCACTAGAACTGTAGTCTACTTTCTCAACTTTGTTCAAGTAATGTCCAAAATAATAAAACAATCATAACTTCAATATTCTATGAGAATTTCCCCTGTTTGTAGAGATCGGTGGTTCAAAACATTGTGAACGTTTTGAGCTCCAGCTAAAGATTTTAGTACGCAGTGCAACAGAGTAAGTGTCTTATCAAGAGTTGGCTTCGTGCATATTCTTTACCATCGAGATCCTAAGTGTACATATATCACCACTGGGTTTATTTGAATCTCTGTATAGAACGATGGTCGATAGATATGAATGAGTCTCACATGCTTGGAGAGAATTTTTTACGTCCCTCAATTTCATAATTTTTGTAAAAGATTGTGACTCAACTCCCAAGTGATGGCGCCCTCTCCACAATTTGGACTGCAGTATTGAGGACCCGATTTGACCAAAGATCTGATGAGTATGATCTTGGGGGTGATTCCCCACTTACGAGGCATAACGGGCCTAACTTCGAAGCTAGGCCCCCTCACAAGTCTTAGCCTAGCACACACAATGTTGCTAGTGCATTGAAGGTTGTTCTCATTGGCTCAGTCAAGGATTAGTCGCCTCACATATTGGAAGGGTTAACATATAACTATGTTTGTATAGGGGTTTGCCACTGAACTGCTGACACACTGTAGCCATCACACAAGAAATCACACCACCCCAACAGTTCCAAAGAGAATAATATAATATTACTAAGTTCCAATCAGCCTTCGAAATATTCATGGAAATAGGCCTCAATGATATAGAAGATGAATGCCATCAGTTCCTAAATTAGAGATGTACTTAGAGGCGCTGCTATTCATAGCCTTCCAAGTGAGGATGCAATCTTCTAGCTGCGTTATTGGGTATGGACACACCTGTGGTAACTTACTCACTTGACTACATAGGGGAAGCAGGCCTTGGGTCTTCAGCTGGACCAGGGACCACAGAGAGCCACCAACTCTCGCATTGGACCAGGGTTCCCATGGTCATGGAAAACCTGGAAATCATGGAATTTCTCGACAAAATCCCGAAGCCTGGATATTTTGAAATTCTGTAAAGTTTGTTTAGTTGGAACTTTTTTCATGAAGTGGATTGGACTTTCTCACAGCTGTTTCATGTGTGTTGCTTTGGCTCTCTTTGATTGTTCAGTTGAACTTCTGTGCAAGATGTCATAGAAAAAGTCCATGGAATTTCTTTATACATTTGGTCATGAAACAAGTCATGGAAAAGTCTATAGGAAATGGTTGCCTACAACCTGCAAGAACCCCAATTAACTGACACAGTCACTGGTCTGATATCGATACGAAGAGTGGCACTCAGTGGTATCAGTGATGCTTTGCAAATGAACATTCCTGAGTGTTCCGCGCAGTCACTGATGGTTTCACCCTAGGTACGTACTTACAGTGAGTGAGGTTCTGCTGTGGTGCAGTGGATTTGTGGCCTTTTGGGTTTGTTAGTGAGATAGTGGTCCATAGCGTCCCGGCTGTGAGCAGTCACATTGGACATGAGTCTTACCACGTCTTTCCTGCCGGTCAGATACTGATCATAGGAGGGTACGTGAAATGGCAGTCCCGGGAGTATATTGGGGTTGGTCCCAATATCATCCGAGGCAGTAGTCGAGAATAAAGGCAAGTTCCCGCCTTACTCATCCACAATTAGTACAGCCAGGGATCGTTAATGAGCTCACTGGCTCCCCTGAACCCGTTAATTCACATAATCAACATTGGTTCCTCCTGTTCTTCTCAACAGTAATCTGACATTGCCCACCAGGAATGGGTTTTTTTGTTTGTTTTTTGTACAGAAGCAGCTTCTCTCTGCTGATGGAGTACAAGGAATGATGGGAAGGGATGGCCATACTGCAGCTTGTACAGAATAATACAAATGTACACAGTGTAAGAAGTTGGTACCCTCAACAGCAAATAGCTAGCTGTCTAGCCGCTGCAAACAGGGTCATTGTGTGGAGTTACGACTTTGCAATGTTTCCTCTCCAGGCAGCTGAAGTGATGACATTCAAGCTTCTGGTGAGGATTCGGAAAAACTGAGAGAGTTGACCATCTGTGGGAGGTCTTTAAAGATCATGAACGTAATTTAGCACATGGAGTTTATTGTATTGAACTGGAGATGTTTGTGAACCAGTGTTCAGTTTGTTCAATTTGGAGTACTGTTTAGATACACAAAACAGAAGTGGGTGCTGCACTATACCATAATACACACCGAATGCCCTTTCACATTTGTTACGATTCCCATGGAAAGGAGTATTGTATGAACCAGTTTTGCGCCATATTGCACTCATTTTATAGAGTAAAACGTTCAGCATATGTTACGTCCCCATGAAAAGATGTATGGACCAGGATTGTGCCTTTTGAACACTATATTAGATGACCATACACCCACATTGTTTTTTATGGTAAAACAGCAAGCGGAATAATTACGGGAGCTCAAAGGTATAGTGCAGAAACAATATAATGGAGTCACCAATACAACTTGATTAATGTCTGACAGAAACCTCATCGAGGCTGAAATACAACATAATTGAGTGGAGAGAAAGCTCACTATTGACAAGCTTCAACTGGAGGGTGCAGTCCAGCAAAATCTAGTACTCCTAATTCATATGAGGAGATCACTATATATCTTTACAACGTTTCCTCAACCAGAGGCGCTGTCAGTTCACAGAGTAGTTTTTTTCCACAATTGGCAGCGAACGTGAAAGACGCTTCAGTACAGCCAGTGCCAAGCCAGTAAGGTGGGGGGGGGGGGCAGGGGGAAACTGTTCAATCCACCCCCCACCCCTGTCTCACTTTCATTAGCAGAAGGCAAACACAGGAAGAAATTTCCAAATTGGGAATAAATCATTTGCCCCAGTGACTCAGGAGGCTGGCTACACGCCCGAGTCAGCACAGACAGGACTTGATTCCGCACTAGTGAGTGGCCTGTTGAGACCATAGATGTAATCTGTTCAGTGCTACTGTAGAGTGTGCATCTCAGTTCTAGGGTCCTAGCTGTGTTGGCATAAAGGGAAGGTTACCCAACATTTAAAGCTATCTAGGAGATCGAAGTCAGAGTGTTCTTCTCTAATGAAAGACAATTGAATATAAATAATTTAATCATTTTCTGTCGAGCTTGCTGCCCGTATGTTGAATGACTGACATGAAGGTCCTTACTGAATGTTCCAAGTGAAATTTTACTATGGTTAAAGGACAATGCAGGCTTGAATACAACAGAGGTTATATCGTGGAGAAAGGAAAACTATCTATAGGTCCAAGCCCCATTTCAATAGGATGTTCCTATGAGGAGTTAATGGCCTCCAAAGTTAGGTCCATTATGCTGAGAAATTGGGGATAATCCCAGTAATGACATGACTTGGACAACACAGGAATTATGTTATGTATTTCATGGTTCTTTCATGGATGTGTGAATATTTCAATAGGAACAAAGAATGTGTGGCCCGGGTTGGGCAAGTTATGACATCATTGTATTATTGCATGATGGGAGCGTTTCGATCTTGCACAATACACATGCACAAAACTTCAAAGGTCTGTACCTCTGTGACTGGAAGTCGTATGAACTTGGAGTTTTTGACTGATGCATTCAGTTTCCCTCCCGCTAATAATTAACCTCTATAATTTCTCCTGCAGTTGTCCTTTATTGAGTAGCATTATACATTGTGTACAAGGATAGTTAACTATACATTTTGGAGGCTAACAGGGAACTTGCTGTACAGAGTTCAATCTTGTGTCAGGGCCCGTTTTGTATCAGGGAAGCTGCTTATATGAAAGAATGCCTTATGTGCTATTGTAAGGTATGTTTGGGTGACAAGAACGTCAATGAGATCGCAAAGCTCTTGAACCGTTAGTAGAGAGAAATATCTTCATCTGCTTGTAATCAGCGCTGAACTGACTTCTAAGCCGTGACCAATGTTATCTAATTAATGTAGCGTGTCCGTTTGTGCTCCTGGTAAATATTCTACTAACAATTTAATTGAGACTTGGGAAGAACTTTGAACAGTCCTATCAATATTCTGTGATCTGTTTGTAAACAATGTGGATCCATTCATTTTGAATCTGTCAGCATCAACACTGTACTAAGCCTAGACCTTGGAACCCATTGTCCATGTTTTCTTTTGACTAACATGTTCCTTGTCAAGTCAATCCTCGGCATCCTCCTCTGGAATTTGAGGAACTGTTGATGTCCCGACGGGACAAGGCAAAGGTTCTCTTGGACGATAAGTAGCTAAATGCTGCTAAAAAAAAGCATTCTGTGCCTTGATAACAGAAATACGCAAATGAGTATGCACATAGAGATTATTCTTTGATATATTGAGAACAATTTTGCAAGCTTCTCATTCAGATCCAATCTATAGTTTGTTACAGACCAAAGGGGTTTTCAAAACTATGTTTTTCACATTGACACACTATGCCACATTGACTCTGTGTTTACAAGGGATCCTGGGTGGTCCCACCTCCTTGCCAAGGAGAATTATGCAAAAGCCGTTTCTTATCTCATTGTGCACTCAGGTTGTATGAATTTTCAATGTGAGGTTGGCTTTCATATTGTAATAAATAAGAAGTACCAAAACGCATGAATGTCATTTTTACAATGACCAGTTTTACTTTAATGCTATCTTGAGTGTAAAGAACTATAAAAGCTGATGCTCTTTGTGCACTCTTACTACTGTATATTATTCCAAGATTTGGGTTAAGGACTAATGAGAATTTTTTAACAACATCCATCCCCCCATTGATTCCTAGTTCAATCAATGTGTATGTTTGGGTGTGACAGTTCTGACCTCAGTGGTGTCCAAATGATCACTGAATTTTAGTGATACCGTAAAAATGCTAATTGTGAAGTGTTATAGTAACATGGGCTGAAGTCCTTTGGAAAAGATTAAAGGTTTCCTTACCAATGAGTTCATCTACTTATGACATATAAATATCTTCATCTTTTAACAGTATGTGGATATAAGAGTACAAATTATTGTGTATATATTTAGGTAAGTAATACATTGAAATATTGGGAGGCTCTTCTTCTGCGGTGACTTTGGAAAGGGCTGTCTTGTAATGTCCTTTGCTACCTATATGCAAAAAATGGGGGACCTGCTGAGGTGACTTTTGATGTAGTGACAGCCTTATGGGAACCCCTAAGTGGAAAGGAAGTGACTACTTAAATGGTGATGTGAAGGAATGAACAAGCAAACTGAGGCCAGTTTATCTGGCTGCCAGAGGCGGATTAGGCTCGTCGGGAGAGCTCCCGCTGCAAAACTATGATACGTTCAGGAGATGTGCAGGGACAAAGGGCATGTCTCATGAAATGTCTCACACCACAACGGGTTAAGTGAGTATTGTGGAGGACTCGTGAAGATGAAGAGTATAGAGCGCAGTATGGATATTGATTTTGGGAATCGCCGGGGACACGGATTGAAGTGACGTGTTTAATGCAAATTTTGTTGCCATCAGGAGAGAACAAGCAAAGGTGCGTGTGATGGCAAGGGTTTGTGAAAAGTCACTAATGATCACGAGTAATATCTATAAACGCTTCACATGAGATGTCTTCGACCTGGAAAAGCACTATTATTTACGAAAACAAGATTTTTATCACCCCTTGAACATAACCCACATGCTATTATATAAAAAGTATAATTGAAGAGTTGGTATCAGTGAATGCTTTGCTAACAAGCATTCCTGGTTGGAGTTCCCAGCAGCACGAAGATTGGGACTGTTACGCTGCAGTTGTGCGCGGGCAAAGCTTGGTTTCACTTCATGGTTCAGCTTCTAATGACAGTGGATTTGTTCAAGGGTTACTGGGGTATTTTTGGTGAATATTCACAATATGTCTTGTCGGTCAGCTATGAGCAATCATGTTTGAACATGATCTTCCCGCTTCTTTAGGGTGTTCTAGAAAGTGGCCTGATCCCGTCCCGGATTGTCTTTCGGAGGGGACTGAAAATTGTGGAGCTGCCTCAACTTGGTTGTCTGAAAGTGATTATGTACCATTCTACAACCCCAAGGCTAGCCGTTATTGCGATACATGATTCTTATTGGCTAATGCCCATCACCTACCTGACTGTTATTTTTGCATAACAGCCAGTGTTTTTGCAATAACAATAGCTGGTCGAGGTACACAGAACATCGAATATTTGCTCGATTTGCTGCGTCCAGTACCTTTTCAAACGCGAATGTAGGTTGTACGTGAGCCTTCGGAATTGGGGAATTTTATTTTTACACGCGCCAAATCGCTTTCAGTAATACGCTCCCTTCAGAGGGCGTACTGCATAGAGAAGGATATAGTTGGCAACTATATCCTTCTCTATGGCGGACTGCCTCAACCGAATACAACGTGCCGAAACGACCGTCGCTCGTTGTATTGTTTCACTCCACGCGGAGACCCTCCGTTCGGCATGCGTGGTTTATATTGCGTCTCCATGGAAATATGCACAGCACGCACTGCCAATCTTTTGTGTATGGTACGCAATGCAATTTACTTCGATCGAATTAACGTAATAGTTACCCTCCCCTCTGCTTTCTACTGTTTTAGATTTGCAAAGATATATATCTAGATATATAATATCTCTAATCGATTGGGTAATTCTTGATTTGCGGGTTCTAGAATAGGAATAACTACGCAGGTCACTGTTGACTGTTGAATAAACAGTCTCTACTCTGAATTTAGCGTAATAAAACAACCTAGTCGTGCGCCTCGTCCGGTATTTACCTAAATTCATACTCTCGACTGTTTATTCACAGTAAAAGTCTCCCAGTTTCGTTTATCCCTTAAGGTACTAGATGTTATCTTGCCTTTGTTGGCTGCCATGGTAAGAAGGTTTAATATGACTAACATATGCTATCGACATGACATGTTTATGTAATACCAGTGTTTGTAACTGTCACTAACTAAATTTTATGACCTCTGGTCATTGACTCACTAATCTTTATGTGACTCGAGTCAAGTACTGTACTGTGCTGTTGCAATGGGGAAAATCCCACAAAGTTGCTTGCGTTCATTACTTATTTGAAATAGTGACGCGAGTCCATGACATAATACCATCCACTGTTGAACAGTTTTGTATAGATGAGTTTACAATTATCATAGTATATTTGTATGTGAAGAATATGCAGGTTCTCTTTCTTCCTTATTCCCCAAGTGTGAAGTGAAATAGGGTAACTAACTTACTCCCTAGCTCCAGTGACATTTAACCCCTTAAACCTTCATTTCCGTCACTATCAGCCCCATCTGTGTCGTTAAGCTCTTGTCCATGGTAGAGTGCACCTGAGTGGGGTGGTTATATCCTACTGAAGAGCATCTCAAGTGAAGGTGTGTTTTTGTTCTACAATTCAAGTTCCATTCAGCTTCAATTTATATTCTCGGTTATCAGTCACAAAGCTACCATACGTAGAATTCTATTGTATGAATGATATGCAAACTAGCCATAAAAATATAAAATCTATTGAAAAGATAGTATAGTCCCGATTATTAAATTCGTGGACGCGGTCCCTATGGCGAAAGGTAATACACATGTTAACGGCAGCCTTTTTGAAAATTCGCAGGATTTATCACCGTTTACCTCCTCCGAAATAGAACTTATTTGATGCTGTCCTTTCGACTGCATTTACTCCTCATGGTCTCCTCGGCTACTATAGTTGACATATATATTTAATACATATTGAGAATTTACTGTTGTTGATTGAGGCCCCCTCTTATTCGCCCCTTTCATTCCGAAGAGGCAATTAAAGAGGAGGACGTGTACAGTACTTGATCGTGGATACCGATTACCTGTATTTGTAGGGGGACACAATCTAATCAGTGTCCATATGCCGGATAGACCCAAATCCAATTACCTCAGCTACCCCACCCCCAAGTGTGGAGGTTCCTAGCTAGTTTGGAAACCCTGATCAGGCATTTCCATAGAGATACAACTTGGAGAATTTGAGTGAGTGGAAAAGAAAACTCAAACTGAACACTTAATAAAATAGTATGTATCTGCGATTTGAATTTGTGCGGGTGTCAATACCATTTTTGAGCATTTCATGTGACCATGGTATTTCCGATAATATCTGTAAATACTCAGTAAAATACAATCAGATATTTTGTTTACATGAAATCTTGGAAGCCTCAGTGGACTTTGCAGCAGTGATTATTCTGGCCGATCTCCACTGACTCAATCATGGATGACTAACTCTCAAATCTTCTTCGATATGGCTATATACATTCCAATCAGTGTTCAAATACTGTCATGCATCACCTGGAGTATACTTTGGAGTTTCTACTACTGTATTTGCATAGTCAGCAGAGGTCAAAGTGTTGCTATACTTCACTTGGCTTTGTGGCCTCAACCACGTATGCATATCACTATGCCTGGTTGAGCTGTGTGATCCGCATGTCATTCCAAATCAAATCGCATCTATCTATCTATCCCTTCTGTCAACTTTGCGCTCCTTCTGGCCTGTGTTCACTCCAGTCTTTAACGGATGTTCAATCGAACTTGGAACAATCTTCGTTGAACCATTGGGACATCTTTAACCTAAAAACTGCCAGCTCAAAAGTCATTAAAGAGGCACAATGGCCATTTGTGCAAAAGTGGCATCGATTTCCCTGAATAATGTCATAAATGTTCTTGGGTGGTGCTACTCAGCTTGTACACAGATTATTGATGCAATGCCATACAGTGCCAGTAAAAAAAAAAAAAAAGTAAAAGCATCAAGCATGAAAAAATGTATTACGGACCACCAAACGGTCATTCTTTGTTGGATGTTGGATAAACTTGGATACAACATTCATATACCTTGGGCACATCTTTGACCTCAAGAAGGTCAACGCCATTGTGTGACAAAATTTCCAAAATGTTCGCCTATAACAAAGTCATTAAATTTTCCTGACATCATGTCTAATTTCCTTGGGTGTGCTACTTCAGCTTGTGCCAATTTTTTTTTTAAATGCAAGTCCAGTAGTAGCATTAAGTTAAAAAAACAGTAAGAATATGTGGTGAAAAATGTATTATAGGCCCCCAAGCACTCATTCTTCGATGGATGTTAGTTACAGCTTGAACACATATTCCTTCCATTACTCTTAGGACATATTGACAATGTGACGGTCAAGGTTAAAGGTCATTCAGAGACACATAAGGCCATGTGTGGAATTGCCTTTGTGGCATTTTTTTATTCTTTAATGGATGTTGACCAAACTTAGTTCAGTGATCTCTTGACTGCTGTGGCATTTTGACTTTGTGAAGGTCAATCCCAAAGGTCATGAAAGGGGCCCACAATAAGCCATTGCGGTTTTTTTTTTGCCCTCATTTTTATTCCTCCGTGATGGATGTTTGACAACTCCAGTACAGGAATCATTGGGAAAGCTGGGACAGTCCTTGACCTTGTGAATGCAAAGGTCCATAAAAAGGCACAATATACTATGTTTAAATTCTCATTTTTGGCCCCCAATTGTTCATTCTTGATGAATTTTGACGCATCTTTTTACAGTGATCAGTGACGGCTGGTGTGCCGTTGACCTTGTTAAGGTCATAGGTCAAAAGGCACAATAGGCCAATGTATGCAGTTACCCTTTGTCCCCCAATTATTCAGTATTTGATAGATATTGACGAAACTTGGATACAGTGATTGTTTCCTGTTGGGGACTCTTTTGACCCCTATGAATTTCTCAGTCATGATCATTGAATGAAGCATACAGTGGTCTCTGCATGCAGCCAGGCAAACCACTATGAAAAGCACATTTCCTTGAATATGTGTCATAATGTTCCCTGGTTGGTGCTTCTTTCACTCTTATCTTCCTATTAAAATGACATTGTCATTAAAGAATTAGGCTAAAACATGCATCTCTCTCTACAAAGAGTGAAAAAACATTGCTCTTGGAATGAATTATAGTTCTTTTTGTTTTGAGTAGGCCTACTAATGTAAGCATCATGTCAAAATTGGGCTAAAGTTACAAGGCCCAACATGACTAACACACAACTCTTAATTGGTCTTTTTTTTGCAATGAACATTCAATCCATTTGTGGTGGTTGGAGGCTATAGCCCAGTGATGCTCTTTTTTAGTTCATGAATCTATGCAGCATGACCGTGTGGGTGTGGTAAATGTGGCTTGTGGACATCATCTTGGATTGATTTTGAGCCCATACTTGCTATGTGCCTTCCCCATGATGAGTTATGAGTACCCTATTGTTGTAGGACCACTTCACGGTCATTTGAGGTCAGCAGTGGGTCACATCTAAAACCTTGGGCATGATAATCCAGAATGCTGTCGATTCAGCTGAAATTTTCTTCCTTCTCTTAGATTGTACAACCACTCTATTGTTAGTGTCAGTGTATAATGAGGCCTTCTTGGTGTAATATGGGAAAATGGTATTTTGAAATTCATTTACTTGTGGACACCATAAAACTTGACCCCACCTAGCATGAGATCAAGCTTTTATTTGGTATGTGGGTTTCGCATGATGAGAACATCATCCTTGTTGTTTTGGGGCCAGGTCAAAGTTCATATGAGGTCGAAGAGGGTCAAAGTTCCAAAAACCGTTTACATGGGAAAGTCTAGAACTCTTGGTTCTATGAGCCTTTCATAGCAACATAAAACTGGAGCGTGAGTATTGACGACACATCCACCCCTTCCCTCTCAGCTACCCACGAATGTGACAATGCATTTCATTGGGAATAAAAGCCAACATATAGACAAACATTTTTAGGTCGCCAATGACTAGAACTGGACAAGAGATGTGTCGATGATGAAGATCCTCTAGAATGGCTATAATGTTGTTGTAAACAAGGGCTCTATGGGAATGACTGAGGAAGACTAATTGGGGTAATTATTCACATCAACAGTTTGCCAACAAAATGGCAATCCGCGCCCTGACCCGGCGCCGTACCCACCGGCCCCAGTTTAACCTGAATCGCATTTACACGGTTTAGAGATTCCACCTTAGTGAAATGGTGAGGAACAGTTCTGACGGACAATTAGTTACTTGTAGAGCTGCTCACCCAGAGTAGAAATAAGAAACCAAAATACATGTCTCGAAAAAATCCTTCTTCTAAAAAATTAATTCACACCTGTCTCTTCCTTAAAAAATGTGGGTATAAAGCTCCTGCCGATTAGTGTACACTGGAGAGATGAAAGCCTCTCTTTTCTTAACAAAGGGACCTTTGCATTTTGATGACCCTGTATGTTCAACAATTATTGTGCCTTTATGTCTTGTCTATTAACTTCCAATATCAACATCACATCCATGAGAAGTGAATTTCACTAGGCGTCATTTTCATGTTGGTATCTGTCATAAGCGGAAAAGTTATTTTCTTCAAAAAATGTTTTCAATTCGTCATGAGTCGGGTTTCCTCTTATTGTATATCGGTGTTAGCAGCTAGTTCCTTACCTAGTTGCTTTTGTATAACTATAAACACCTGTTCTTCTCAATGCATAGGGATACAGTGGCATCACAAGTATTTGTTATAGCAGGGGCATATAACTCATAGGTCAGGCACAGACCTCCCCTGGGGCACAGTTTCTGGTCTGGTAATGAAAACTACAATAATTTTTTGTCTTCGGGAGGGAGGACACCTGCCATGGCCCAGAGAGAGGGGACTTTTATGTGGGTCAACCACCCTCCCCCTCACATCCCCTCCAACTCCCCCCTCCCCCCTCTTCCCCATCCCCCCTCCACCCTCGTCCCCCCCCCCCCTCTTCCCTCCCCCCACCCCCATCCACTACAAGCTGAGAGAGATGTATAGTTTTGTCAAGTCCAGCCCTCTAATCGTGCTGTTACTGTGGTTGACCACTCTGTACCTGTCACCCCCTCATCCTGTTATTGATCTGGGTGACACCCCACGCCCCGGTTTTGTAACATGACGTAGTGAATCCTTGTTGAAGTTAAAGATTGCCTGCATATTTCGTAATAGGCGTAATCAACGCAATATCTAATGATGAATGCAGCATGTACCGAGATAAATTAGGTAGGTGGGTTGCCCCAAACATGCGATACAGAGGGGATTAAACTATTGTTAACTAGTAAATAAAGTTCGGTCATAGCACCTGTGAGAGGGCAAAACTCAAAGGTTTTCCAGCATAATATTTACGAATGCAAGCACGTATCAAGTGAAACTGGGGTACTTGGGATCACGCCGCAAATCGCGGGGGATGTACCCCCCATTTGAGGTAGGGGGGGGGGTTGGCCTGTACAAAAATCCCCCAGTTTGTCAGTCCCATAATATGGACACGATATTCAGTCATTGAATTAGACCAATCTCCACTTTTATTACAACACAAATATTGGTTATAGGTGAGGCGGGACCAACTGAAGAGGTCGAGCTCAGTAATCGGTTAACCAACAGCCAAAAACTGTCAGTACCTGACAGTCCTAAATACCCTATCTGAATTCGATTTTTTACATGAGCGCGAGCACAACAAACTAGACGGTTGCTATAAGGTGCAGAATGGCTTGAAACAGTTAATATCGGGCTAGGAGGACGCGACGAAATGTGTTTGGACGATTTTAAAACTGGGAGCGCCATCAACGCCATGCGCATGTAACTTGGTCGTCCTATCACTTAATTGATGTATTTGCCTGTGACGACGGTCGGGAGGGTCTGCCTCATTAAAATAAAGGTTAGGTGTCTACATATTTAGTTTCTTGCGTCATTTAAATGATCAAATGTATATAGCTTATTAGATGCAACAATTCTCTTTAAACAATCCACAAATCGTGAGATGTATATTCATCTTGAAGGCTGAGTAAAAACGCTGAGAAACCGTATTCGGGCGTACTGGGCGGTTGTGAAAAGCAACCAATTTCTTGTCGCTCCGCGCCAACCTATGTGGCGCTCCATCCCTAGTAGTCATCTAGCAAACACCCCCCCCCCACAACTCAAAACAAAAATCTACGCCCTTGTTTGGGATGAACCCTACCTTTTTAGCGTTGGGTGGCGGCATGAGAAGGCAAACCTTATAAAGCTAATCAGCAGGCGGTATCTATCGAACCCGAGCTACCAAGTCAAATTTAAATGTGGTTTGCACATACAGGTAGGAGTAGCCTGAATGTTTTTTGCATTAGGTCAGGTCTTGGAAGGCAAACCCAAAACTTATCAGGGGGGCAAGAATCTAACGAATGCGAACCCGTATATCAAGTTCAATGGGTTATGTGAGTTGCACATATGGCGAAAATGACCCTCTATTGTTTTTCCGTTAGTCAAGGTCGGTCACGGTTTATGAGGAGGGCGAACCTCAAGAAGTCGGCACGATGTATAATGACGCGTAGCCCATGTACGAGGTTCAATTCAGTTATGTGAGATGCACATCGTAGTGTGACTGGAACCCTAGAGTTTTCGCATCAGGTCAAGGGAATGAGAAGGCGAAACCCATAAGCCGTTATCAGCACACTATCCAATAAACGCAAGTATTATATTATGTTCAATCATGAATATTTGTAAAATCGTCAGCATAGATAAACTATAACGGCGGTTCCGACCAACACCCATGTTTCAGAAACCGACTTACAAACTTTCTAACAACGAAAATTGACGAAGTCGTGCAGATATAGGCTTGAAGTGGAGAAATTGCCCCGCTGTCCCGTTCTTATTACGTCCGATTTACGCTATTCTTGTGTAAGACGTTGATTAATCTTAGCATTCCCAGATTTGCACCGCTGGCTTTCATCGGCACGCACAGGTCATCATTAAATTTCGCAGTGCCGGCCACGGTTATCTTGTAAGCGTCCTACTCTGTATCAACGTTTTTAGTAGTCTTTTGTTTTGTTAAGACGATTATTCTTGATATTCCCTGCATGTACCTGCTGCTTATGTACACCCACTCGCGGAATTTCTGTAGTGCGCCATCATATGTTTGTGTTTGTATCTGTTATCATCGTCTTGTCCAATTGCAATCTCCTTCCAATAGTTGGAGGGAGCCAATCCCAACACTGAGTAGGGAACCACATCACCCCCGATCCGGAGATTCAACAATGTCCGTGAATGGTTGGAACTGTATTAGTCGTTACCACAATGACATCGAGGGATTGCTGTTCAGCATTTTGACTTAAACTGATTCTTCTTAATGACCACGTTGGCCCGACAATTTTTGATTTGGACAAGACGATTATTTTCACCATCCAGTCCTGGCGCATATATTTTTTGTTTATACAGATAAGAACAATCCAGCTCCGAGAAGCGCTAAAACAATAATCGTCTTGACGCAAGACTACGTTTTTAGCTGCGGGAGAGAGCTCTACAAGTCATCATGTCTCTCCTGTTCGTTCAGTTCGTTCGTTGCGTTCGTTCGTTCGTTCGTTCGTTCGTTCCGTTCGTTGTCGTTCGTTCGTTTTTCGTTCGTTCCGTTTCGTACCGTTCGTTCCGACCCTTCTGTTCGTCACGTTTCTTCATACCTTCAAACCTACATGCGTTCAGGTTGAAACTTTGGTGGGTGGATGAAGCATGCTACTGGCTAAGCTAGCTACCTTATGTTCGCATAGTGTTTATAGATTTAAATTAAACCAATTATCACGCCAAATTTCCAACTTTATTTTGAGCTCCATCCTGCTGCCAGACGAGTTTGTTTACAATTCCTACTTCCATCCTCTGCGGAGCAGTGTTTACCTTATCTATCAGAAGTCCAGGTTCTGCAGAATACTTGACAAACAAACTATTGTCCAGGGGTGTTGATGGATTTGTCTTTCATCGCATCTCCTCTACTTTACATTAGAGACCCCTGCCTCCCCAGGATTGGTTTACATCCATCTTCTCGGTCCAATTCCTCAGTAAAGTCACTAGAAATGGGGGCTTGCCCCCTCCACCCACCTAACTGCTGTTTGATGGTAACTTGTGGAGTGGTTCACCTATGAGTGTCAACAATGTTAGATATTCATTTCTGTGGGACAGTGTGGTTCCACTGTTCACTGCCACAGGCTTAGGAAATGGGCACTGATTACAATATTCGGCTAATGTGGTAGACATTTTCCAAGTCATTCCATGGTTATGACAGCTGTCAGTAAGGGTCAGTTTGAATGTGACAAACAATAATGTGAAATGTCGAAAAAATGCCAGTGTATTTGCGCACTATAGTTTTTGTGCTGTGTCCGCGCATCTACCAGACGTTCCCGACTTGCACTTGTCTTAATTCTTGGACCGGGAGTCCCAGGAATCTAGCAGTCACGCGTGCGTGTGTGTGTGTGTTGTTTTGTGTGTCGTGTGTGTTTTATGTAACGCATGCCTGGTTGGCTCAAGTCAAACTTGGTGGGTGTGTTTCCATGATGAGGACATGAATGCCCTAATTTTATTGTTGTTGAGTAGCGGTGTCAACTTTGGGCAAAAAGTGGAAACTTGCAAAATTCTGGTATTTGGGGCCATTTTACCTTGTAATCAGGCAAAGTCCAACATGCCTGGGTGGGTATCAGTTTCGTGAACATTGGTCGGGGGTGCTCCCGCATGATGATATCATGAACATGAACGCTTTTCATTGTTGTATGAGTAGGGGGTCAATTTTTGGCAAAAAGTGGAAACTTGTAAAATTCTTGGTTTTTTGGGACTTTTACCTTGGTAATCAGCAAGTCCAACTATGCCTAGTGGGATCAAGTTCAACCTGGTGGGTGTGGCTTCCATGGTGAAGACGGAACGCTATTTATTGTTTGTTGGGGTAGGGGTGTCCATCTTGGGGCCTAGGAATGTGGAAACTTGTAAAATTCTGGTCTTTTGGGCACTTTTACCTTGTAATCAGCAAAGTCCAACAGCCGGGTGGTGGATCGAGTTCGAACTGGTGGTGTGATTCCATGCTGAGTACATGAACGCTTTTCATGTTTGTATGAGTAGGGGTCAAATTTTTGCGCAAAAAGTGGAAATTTTGAAATTCTGGTATTTGGGCACTTTTACCTTGTAATCACAGGCAAAGTCTAACATGCCTGGTGGATCAAGTTCAACTGGTGGTGGGATTTCCCATGATGAGTAACATACGCTAGTTATTGGCTGTATTGATAGGGGGTCAATTTTGGGCAAAAAGTGGAACTTGTAAAATTCCTGGTAATTTATTAGGGCACTTTTAAATATAACCGTGTAATCAGGCAAAGTTCCAAACATGCCTGGTGGGATCAAGTTCAAACTTGATAGGTGTCTTCCCCCTGGTGAGTACATGAACGCTATTTATTGTTGTACAACGTTCAGCGATCCATCATAAACGGGCTGTAAAATCTGGTATTTTTTGCAGACCTACTTTTACCTTGTAATCATGCTATATGTTCACCTGCCGGCATGGTCATGAAACTGCCTAGCACATTCTTGCTATTGATCTCAGTTTAGCATGGGACTGGTGTTAGGCAAATTTAAGAACTTGAAACACCACCAGACCGTTGTGTCTCAAGGAACCACTTAAGTCCTTTGGCTTCTGGTTCCAAATTGTAATTCCCTTCCATATTGGAGAGGCCACTAGCACTCCTGATAGAGAACCCCTGCTTGAATATTAGATTTGTCTATGGATGGTTATTAGACCAAACAGCGTGTTAGCACTAAGCGACATTTGAGGATCTACGTTTAGCAGTTTACAATTCAAAATGTCTGACAAACAATATCTTAAAAAAAAAAATCTTTACAACAGTGAGTTGCTTGAACAAGACGTCGATACGAAGAACACTAAATAGACCACATCCACTAGTCCACAGACGCAGCGCAGGGACTGCGCAGTCCGCAGAAATCGAGAATGTAAGACAGAACAAAAGGGTGCACCCACGGGTCCGTCAGGCGCAGCGCATCTACATTGTGCTGGCGCAGGGAATGTCAGTGAGCGATTTCTGCGGACTGCGCATGCCCGCGCATGGTTCCATGGGGCCGGCCTACGGGAAATTCGTACATCTGAGCACGTAGCTATGTTACTGCAGGACGGTGGCAAATGATTCTCTTAACGGGGAGGTAAGGCCATGTTGTCAGATCAGGTACACAAACACAGCAAAGTGTAC
Organism: Sclerodactyla briareus; assembly: GCA_026419785.1. Taxonomy (NCBI): domain Eukaryota; kingdom Metazoa; phylum Echinodermata; class Holothuroidea; order Dendrochirotida; family Sclerodactylidae; genus Sclerodactyla; species Sclerodactyla briareus. The sequence continues at coordinate 12,666 of JAODTK010005826.1, read as the reverse complement.
CTCACCATCGCCCCAGTGGCGTAGCCAGTGGGGAAACACGCTCCCCTGACGGGGGAATCTTGCTACGAGCTTGTCTCGCCCTACCCTCTACAAATCACAATATTCTACATTTCCACATTTTTTTTTTTTTTCCATGTCAGTTGGTCGGTTTTCAATTTTTCCCCTTCGTTTCTTTCTTCTTTCTTTCTTCGTGCTTTTCTCCCCGACGATGTTTTTTCATATTTTGCTCCCCGCACGGCGGGTCTGTTGTTCCTTCATTAGGGTTGTTTCATGGGGGTGGGGGGGCTGTGCCATATGGACCCTGCGGGCAGAACGAGGGAAGAGGTGGAAGTCTTTCCGCGTGAATTGAGCTGCTTATATGCCCTAAGTACTGGACACATCGTGTATGCCATCACTATACCTTATACGATTTTGTTGTCGCATAATTGTGTAGAGCGTCGGTCTTCACCCTGGAGACCGGGTTTTCGCATCCCGGTCGGGTCATCAGGGTCATACCAAAGACTTTGAAAATGGGACCCGTTACTTTCTTGCTGATCACAGCCCACGGGATTGGAGCAGGGACAACGAGGGGTAGGCAATGGGTCGTTTAGGTACCATTTTTTCTGTCCGCTTCGTACCACCCGATGTTTTTGCGCTCCCTCAGATAGTCAGTCAAATTCCCTCCACGAGAAAAAAAAAATCGGCCTTCTGACTTTTCGACATCTGGTTCCGAGCATGATTCATAGTCAAGGTGGGCAAGGACATTTTTGAAAGGCCACGTGTACTGTTGTATCTGGGTCTTATTTCTAACCCATCTGGTCCGGGGGGTGGGGGGGGGGGAGGGTTGGCGGTTCTACTGCCAAAGGAGTTGTTTGTTATTGTTTTTCCATTATTTGGTTGACTTTTCCTATTGGGGGGGGGGGACATTTTTCAGGGGAGCACACGAATACTATCCAAGCGAATCGCGCCTCATGGGTTCACGCGGAGCGTACAAGGAAATGTTGGGTTGTGCAAGCCCCCAAATGGCCGGAAAACGGGGGGGGGGGGGGAGGGGGGTTTTTAGGGGAGGGTGGGGGGTGGGTGTTTCATTTTGAAAGGTCTTATGGAATTCTTCGTTCACGAACATCCATCTTCGGGGTCTATTCGAGGTTCCTTAAAATTGGCTTTGGCCGCTCATAGACCGACTTTTTTGCCGCTAACGGGCGACGGTACCGACTTTTCAATATTCAGGGGGGTTTTCCACACCCCATATTTTACGACGTTTACGCCCCTGTCTGGGAGGTATAACAAGCTACATTCCCTCGGACGCACAACCGACAACCGTGGTGGCGCTCCGCGTAGATAGTGCATCGCATCCGCCTCGCCCCCATTTTTCGAAATGGATTGACGGCAATGGTGTCGTGGGATGTTGGTGTTGGCGTCGGACATGCCGATGTCGGACACAACACTGTCTGTAGTATCCTTGACTGGTCCTTTTTCCAGTGCAAATGCTACGAGGGGAATTCCCCCACACTTCGATCTTCCCCGGTCACCCCAGTTTTTAGCGTTTCTGGTGACTAAGAAAAAATAAAATAAAAGCCTACAATCGGTTATTCACGAATCATTAGAGAATGTATACAGTTTTTTCAAGAAACAAAATGCAAAACCAATTATTTAGAATTTCGAGTGAGAGTTCTAGGCTCCGAAGAGCTATGGAATCGCGCATAGCTTCCGAGGATTTGCCGCGGCCTCCAACGGGGATTCCCCCTTGTACCCCACAAGGGGCCCTAATGCGGGCTATTTGCCCCAAAGTTTTTTTTTTTTTTTTTCCCAAAAAGGCGTATTTGGCGATCGCTTCGTGATGGCGTCGATTTCCTACAGAGTAGTGTTGGGGTTGGCAGTACTATCTTATTTTTCCCCCAGGGCCCGCGGGGGGGCAATGTTATGAGGAAGATGCCCATCGTATTGATGCTTGGTCAGACAGGCAAGTCGCATCATTGGGGAGAGTAAGTCATCTTTGGCCTCGTCCTACCAAACTCCTAGGTTAAGCTTGATAAGATCCTACACGAGGAGGACCACCCACTCCACGAGTCTCTGTACAAGCGATCAGCCTAGAAGGGGTAGAATTTAGAATGAGGCTGCCGTGGGCAGAACTAAACATACACCTTCCTCCTTTATCCTACAGTGCATAATGCGTCATAACCTGTATTTCAGTCGTTAGTAATTGCATGCTACGTCGTTAGTGTGTTTCGCCATCTTCTCACACTCACAGTGCAATGTGTTGTTCACATATCTCTGTTCGTTTTTAATGTCGTAGTTGTTACACATGTTTCCATACTTATGTAATTAATATCTATTCTTACCCATTTAAAAATTCGTTTCTATATTTGTTTGTTTACGAGAACGCAATTACCCTTGGGGTTGAATAAAGTTATCTTATCTAATCTTAGCTCTTAGCTTACAGTATGGATCGTATCTCCCCTATTTCTCCCAGAAAATCAGATACCTCTTCTTCCCCCAAGTTGCCGAGGCTGATGCCGCCATTGTCCCTCTTTTCTGCTTTTGTATCGAATTTGGTTTGTTTTTGCATGAAAAGAGAAAACAATGAATAAAAAAATAATAAACGCAAGAACAATCCGTAGGAAATTCCCCTCTGCCATCAGTAGTTGTGATATGCTATTGAATAATCATGATGCAAATAGTTAGTGGCAGATCGTTTGTCACCACAAGCCATGCCGAAGGCACAGCAACGCCTTGGACGAACGCCGAAGCACTTCGACGATGCTGCATCATAGCAACGTAGAAAAAAATAGCCCAATTATTATGTACAATTTTAGGCAAATAGACTGAATTTCTACTGTTGATGTTATCAGGTATGTTATTCGTACCTAAATTTTTGTCGTATGAATTTGAGTATTATCCAGAGACAATATCTTCTGATTTATGTTGAGAAATTAGCGGAAGTAATGTGATAATCGTTTTGGTTTAGTGAATTCGGTTTAGCCAACAGTTGCCTTGAGAATAAACACCATAGTCACCGTAGTCCTGGCGACTGTAATCCCCCCAACCCACAAGGTAAATTTCTTGCTTATATTCTCTTGAACGTGTTGCACAGTGAAGTGTTTGTTAGAGTATATCGGGGAAATGTGAGATGATAAAATGTATGAATATATGTTCTTTCCGTTGAATCCGTCTTTGTTATGTCGTCAAAATCTCACAAAATGGCGTTTTGCTCATGTCGCATTTCCGTAGGCTAAATGCGTATGGTATGGTAGGCATTGATATTTGTTTTGCAGCCATATTGACATCTATACACACCATGCGATAATAATAAGGCATGCACGCCGCCGTTGGTTCTGTATGGGACTGCGCCATTTTGATAAATGTCGTTTACACTACGATCTACGGACTCTGTATTCGTATTATAACTAACATGTGACTAGCCTAGAATGGGTCAACGTTTAGTTGTTTTGTCCCTTGAGATTCCATCCATCCAGCGTCTCCAAAGTAGCCTAACAACGCCCTAACTAACTGTGACCGCTGCAATTTTTCTTGCAAATCCAACCCTTCTAGTCCTAAAGGCCAATGCCATGACATGAATAATATCCCAGAATTCAGGAATCTGAAAAAGGACTGGGAAGCAATAATCAAAAACATTCATCTCTTGTTTCATACTCAGCTCTTGTTAATTTCCACTACTCTAAGCATGGGGTGGATCTTGTTTTTGAAAAGTGGGGGGGGGACACATCGATGCAATTTAGCGCCACCTCGGTTGGCACGGAGCATGCGAAGAAAATTTTAGCTTTTCATCCCTCTAGGATCGCCGGAAACGGCACTGGCCAGTGGCTCGATAGCACCCAGCTATAGGTGTGATTGGGAAATGACAAACAAAAAAAAGTTGTCATTGTGCATACTGAGAGATTTATGGCATAGCACATATGGTATTTGTGTCATACCTTTTTACTCTGGCGTTGTTTGTATGGGGGTACTTCCCGGGTAGGAGGAACACTTCCAATTGGGGGTCAGACAAATTTTGCCTGAACTTTTTCAAGTCGTTTATTGGAAAGACAAGCGAAGTTTTTGTTGTTGAAAATGCAGGCATTTTTCCACTTGGGGCCTTACTTCCCAAATTTTCCATGAATTTTTGCCCGAATGTTTCATATCAGCAAAAATTGGGGGGGGGGGGGTATTGCCTATGATTGAAAATGCATTCTAATCTTTGCTAGAAGAGAATTACACATTTTTGCCTGGGTTCGGTAACGGCTCAAATTAAAAGTTGGAAGGACAAGGCAATTTTTCTGAGGGCAATGTAAAAATTTGCTGCGTTATATTCAAAATGGCAGGGCATCAAGGCAATTTAGAAGATTTTTGAGGGCAGAAAGGCAATCTGGAAAAAAAGACAAGGGCAAGAAGGCAAATTTGAAAAATTACGGCAACGTTTTATGGTAACCATGTAACTCTGTCTCATACTAGCTAGCTAGCTAGGCGGCAAGCTATAGTGTATTATGTCGGTCGGTCAACCTCTTGATTTTGACAATGATTTTTCACCTGTATTATTTGCTCTAGATACCCACTTCGATCGTTTTTTATATTCCCATGACAAACAAATGTATCTTCCTCATGGTAGGAAACATTTTTTTATTTTCGGGTGCTTTAAAAAAATCACACCCCCTGCAATCCCCATTTCCGGGTGCTACTTTGGGATTTTCGGGCTGCTATTGCCTAACCGTTGAAAAGTGGTCCAAATGCATGCTAAATCCAGCGTTGGTTATCTATCACTAACGCAAAACACCACACTGTTTATGTATCCAACAATGCATTGCAAGACATCTTTTTCCACATATATTTGTGGCAGTAGTGTATTTTTTCACCCACGAAACAATCCATTTTGGCTACAGGGCATGTTATAAATTGGTGGAGAGGTCGATACTACTCAGTCACATGGCCGCGCAATGGTAAATTCGGGTAGCCAACTTGCCTTTGTTACTGCCTCGCACTCACCTTGCAAGACAGAAATGAGAATTGCCCCTCCCATTTCTTTCTTCTCGGGCTAGTTCCATCCAGTCTTTTCCAGTTTGTACTTCTTTGCTGTCAGGTTTTTAGCATTTGTTGACTTTGTACACTGCTCTGGAATTCCGCGAAAAAAAAATTGATCAGAACCGTACAGCATATCTCCTCGACTATAGTTTTCAAACGATTATGCCAATATCGGATGTTACCGATTACCGATTAGTTTTTCCATAATCGTTCCGTACCGCTAACCGATTATTCATGTCAGCACATTACACGTCACCCGGGGTCATTACATTACGTGAGGCAACTTCCTGAGTTAAATCCCATCGATAGACCTACAGGGGTAGTCCTCATTCCAGCTTTTAGTTTCAAGCAGGGTTCAAAATACTTTTTCATTTCGGTGCTATTTTTTTTTCAAATCGCCCCCCCTAAAACTCTTTTCGGGGGCTACTTGAGAGCTTTCGGGGTCGCTACTACTTGAATAAACATTAATTTGTACACAAACAACCCTCAAAATGGCTATGTAACTGCATGAATTGTATACATGCCACTGTGTGTGGAGTTTACTTAGAATGAGCCTTCAGTAAGGAGGGGGTACACTATGACTCACAACGTAAAACATGTATATTTGTTTCTTGTCATGGTTCGAAATACTTTCTCGATTTTGGGTACTATTTTTCAGAAAACAATTGCCCCTCTCACAATCATTTTGGGTGCTAGTTCAAAGTGCTAACTCAATAATATGGTAATGATAAAAAAACAAAAAAAAACAGGGTGACTCTGCTACAGTTTGTTGGTTAGCTGCATGAGTGGCAATCCTGGAGATCCACGACATGCCCCCTGTTTGATTTCCCACTGTACACAGTAACTTTTGGGAACACGGCCCATGCACCTCCCCCCACCCAGCCCGCCCCCACCCATATACCTGAGCCTGTAAATGGCTTTTTTTCCCACAAAGTTTAATCATGATGTTAGCATGGCCTCACCTATTGGAGTAGGAATGGAGGAATGCGCCACTGCTGCTTGTTGTGTTATTTCACATGTTTACTTTCACAATCAGATTTACATCACAAAAAACTGCAGCCTAGAACACTCCCAACTAAACACTCCCAAACCTAACCAATCAATACACTCTCCAAACCCTAGACCTCCCAAAACCTAACCAATTAATTCTGGAGTTCCGCTCAGTGAGATTTCCACTCAAAATAAATATATTATGGTTTCCTGAATTGCCAGTAGCCTTCCTGTGCTAACCCTGTCCATTTGTACATGGCTTGCAGGTGACAAGTGAGGAATTGATAGCTAAACGATCCAAACATCGAGTTTTGAAAACGGTATCCTAACCACACACTGTAGCATAGGCCAACTTTAACATTAGGCCACCAAAGCAATCTCAAATTTTGGTCATAATTCATTTAATTTGGGTGTTTTGTAGGCTTGAATTGCACAAATCAGCTTGTATCCTGCTCTCATACCTTTCTTGCCAAGGAATTCTATCATTTCACAGTTTCGGCACTGTTACGATTAAATGATCAATGCTAAACATCCCAACTAAATTTGAGAATTTTTCCGCAGAACACTCTTGTCGTTTTCTGTCAATTGGGTGTTTTGATGCCTTCGATCGATCGCGTATCGCTCCTTATCCTGAGCTCTGCAGCCACCCTACCAACCGCTGCATCGCTTGCGCGTGTAGGTACGTACGTTTACGTGTATATATACATGCCTACTGTTATAAACATGTGCTTGGTGCAGTGGGAGGCGGTCCAACGCAGTACCTCAATGTGTGTGACTGCACGGAATCTTTTGAATCGATGTGCCTACGTGATTTATTAAAGAAACTGGGTCTTAACTAAACATCGTGATTCACCAGAAATCATAATGTTTTCAGATTGGTAATGATTTGGCACAGAATCAGAATCTCTTTTGCTTGTACCATAGTCACTCCCTACATACCAATGCCAAAAGAAGAATTTTTCAGGGGCGATTTCCCCAATATTTTGACATTTTTTTTCGCCCCCTAAAATGTGATTTCGAGATCTCTTTTTTCCACTTTCGTCAGGGCCGAATCGCCCTCCGCCCCCGTGTTTTCGGCCCGCTGGTTTCTGGTTTCTACTCATTACTTATCATATTCCATCATTTTATTGCTGCATAGTTGGGTTCCCGGTGAATGTAACAAAATCATTACCCAGCCTTTCGAAATGGATTCGGACGCCTCCTAGTACTCTTGTGAATATCATAAAGTCGAAACGCGCGGCCAGCTGCACAAAAAGCCTGAAAATATCTTCCGTCAACATCGTACACCAAACAACAGTGTGTATGTGTGTACACAAGTGTAGTGGCGGTAACATCAACGCTGATCATCTCTCTACACACCCTGTAACGTCTATGGGGGTTTTCCCTGGCCCTGTGATTAATACCGAAACACTCGAGCAGTAGCGGTCGCCGATCCTCTAAAATGTTGCTGTGGCCTGTGAATCGCGTAGACCTACGTTACTCTGCATGATAATGGTTTAATTCACCATTTCTCACTGGGTACAACGATTATATTATTAGTTTTCGCAATGACTTTAGCGCATTCACAATCAAATCCGGCCGTGTCTTGCTTCGGTACCATGCCAAATCGAGGCAATTGTTATGGTTGTAGCACATCCATTCGTAGTTTGGGTGTCTCATGGTCATATGTCTTGTATAGCCCATGCACAGCATATAACCTAGTTATGTTAACAACGGCTGAATGAACGATCGTTTTGTTAGTTTTAGTTATCGGAGGGCGGTTTCCGGGTGGGGGGATTCAGCGCTTGCGGAAATTGCAAGACATTTTCTGCTTCAACCGGTGTGATCTTTTGATGTGTGTTTTTCGTACATGGTGTTTTCCAATTTTTTATGGAATTTTGGGCGCGATATTTTATGGGTGCGATTATGCTCAATATGTCACTGAATATTCGCACCCCTCTATTCGATTTCGGGTGCTGTTTTGGACCTTTCTGGTGCGGAATCGCACTCCGCACCCCTGTTTTTCCGACCTGAGCTTTCTGGCAATATAATTCTTCAGCGTATCATGTAGGACTAGTGCTATTATTCATTGCCAATTTATAAATGTGATGTGAAAGTTTCCGTCGCTGCGAAGGAACTCACGAGCACTTACAATCATAACGTATCACCTCAACCCCCCAAACACGTACATACGACCGTACCAATCGGTATTCTTGTAGCCGCTAGAGTTGTGCAGTAACTGATATTTGTGGACCCAGTAAGTATCGAGTGCCTTGGCACCGGGATCGGATCATTTTTCCCACGCTCTCCTTTTCTACCTCCCTCCTTGCTCCTTTGCACTATTTAAAATATTCTGTCTGGACTCTAAAACACTTTTTCAGTGTTAAAATTGTCTTCATTTTACAATTTGTTTTCAACCGGAGGCAGTGGAATAATAATATACTCTGTTTACGCTACAAAGCCCGCCCCCCCACTCTTATATACGCAATGCCAATTACCACAATGCCTGCATGTCTTGTATTAAAAAGCCTTTATATTTCGGCGAACTAGTATCTGGTTGTGGTACCACATCACTGTGTCTCTAGAAATCTGACCGCCACTAATCAGAGCATTGTAATTTTAATCACATGTTTAAACTTACCAATGACAACACGCGCGCACTGCTGCATGTCTATCGCATTGCTGTAGCGAACGTTGATGTATATTTTTGCAGAGAATTCCAATATGTGAGTTTGATAGAAAAACCGTTTGTACAATATAGTGAATTACAATTAATTTGACTTCGTAGGCCGCCGGCGTGCCTTCATACTCCCGTTTTAATTATTATGTATGTGTGGGCAGCACCTGGCCGGCCAGGCCTGGGTTCACGTTAATTAATCAGTTTAATCTATTGATTTTCCGAAATGTGGAAATTGACACTTTTTCAAATGTAATGGGCCTGATGATTCAACAGAAACTTTCAGAAGTTCTGTAGGGTACTGTCCGCTATTTTTTGAGAGGGCGGGGCACTGACGCAATAAGCAAATAGGGCACGGCAGTCGCTGCCGTCGGTGAAGCATGAAATGTAAGGGCATCACGGCAAATTGACAAGGCACCGACGGCGATTGCCAAAGTGTTTTTGTTGAAATCGCAGTGCAAGATACGGATAGAATGCCATGTCTAGGACTTGCTATTCGTAATAGTCCCAAAGTTAAAAATTGCCCTCATAAATATGTTGCATTGAATCTCATAGTCTTCGTATCGTGCACTTGGTCTACCGTACTGACAGCGAAACAACTATCAGGATAGAGCACGCGGACGAAATTCTTGCATATTCATTGACATCGATAAAAAAAAAGAGGGCTTGGGGAGATGGAAAGGGTCGCTATGGAGGAGTGGACACCCCTTATTGACCCTTTGAGTTCCGCAGCTATGTCGAGACAGCTTAAGTGAAAAGTGTGATTTGGCAGCGTGCGTGTGGTACTTGATCTGGAATGTATTCCTGAAGTATGTTAAAAGACTGAAGGGCGTATAAAGGGGACAAATATTTTCTAGGCAGCGCCTTTAAGTTTGTATATTGGCCTCTGGAATTTGGACTAAAACCACACAAAACCACAACGTCCAAACCTGACAAGATTGACAAACTCTCTTCTGCTCATTTCATCGGTCTTTCGACAACGGGAAATCGGCAAATCTGGTCAGTTTTGTCTTTCGGACACTGTGCCTATTTATTTGCCCGAGTGGTTGTTCCTCGATCTGCAAACTTGCTTAACTTCCATAATGTGTTTGAGCATCTGACTCCTTATCCGCCCATGCCAACCCGCTCCGTGTTACAGTCCAAAGGACATTTTTATGTGATCAAACCTTTTTATAAAAATAATAGAATAGTTCTCACTTATGTTTCTGATTGAGAAAACCTGCATAAAAGCTTCATATCGCCAGAATATGCCTTCAAAATCATGGCTCGATTTTAACGGTCGTCCGATCGTCCTGAGACGACTTAAATTCTGAACGGACAACCAGATTTGACATTACGGTTTTCCTGGCTGCACTACCACTTTTTTAGTCACAATTTTAGCCTACCAGGAATTTCGTCTCATCGTTTTAAAAAAAAATATCATTGCAAATATTTCCATTTTATTTTGCTTTTGCCCACCCAAATATCACCCCTGAAACCTGATCACGATCACGGGCCCCACTCCATGTCACGCACGAGTCCCGCTCGCGGGCCGGCAGATCTACCTAGAACATTGCTGCGTTCCATTATCGGATGATTACCATAATATCACGACTGGTAAAGTGGCGTTCTATTGCTAAGGTGCGGGAACTGCCGCGATCTTCGAGAAGTCCGCACTGGTTTTCCACAACAAGATAGCATTTTTGCACTGTTTTTACCCAGTCACGATCTTGGTACTCTGCACAATGTGGCATCTAATTCATCAGTGTCTATATCGTAACACTGCAGGACATGATGAGAGATCAGAAACCCTTTTTTATCGCACATCGATAACTTTCGTGATTTTGTAGAACTGGTGTATGCACACAGGCTGATGTTTAACCATGTGGATGGGACCAAATTCACGTAAAATAACGTTAAAATCTTGTGTTGAAAACATTTAAAAATCCTCAAATAATGAAACAGGCATGTAAGATGGGTTGATACAAACACATTTCACAAAAGATTGGAATCATGTTATTTGCAAGGTGTATTCAGGTAGTCACTCTTCTGATCTAGGCTATGTGTGGTCTCTGTACAAATGGTAGCAAGTTCAGTAGCATAGTCCTACTGCTGGCTACCTTGTGGGAATTAGTAATGCCATTGAAAATTATCATTTTTGTTTTTCTTATTTATCCACACAAAATACAATTTTTGCCTGACAGACATCACTATGGCAGAAGAAGTTGCCTCCGTTGAAGGATTTGCCCCTTTCGCAACAGTCATTAGCTATGGCTGGAAGCAGGAACATATGGCATGGAGGGTGGGGGGCATTATCCCCATGTACCCCTGCCTATACCTTGTAACTACTTGTACTGTAGCAATATAGGTTTGGCAATGCACTCGATTGGAGGGAGGGAGTCAAGGAGACAAATTTGGGCCAACAACTTGGAGGCTGTAAGTGTAACCCCTTAGCAAAAAAATCCTGCGTATTGTTTAGAAACTGGCATGTTCGGGCAGTATGCCACGGTACCAAAAATTTTACTGAATCTATTTTCTGAGAACCCCCCCCCCCCCCGAACCCCCCCCTGAACCCCCCACCACCAGAATTTGAGTAGCACCCCCTTACTGTATGTTATATTTACCAACAATATTTCGCAAATTTTTCAGGTGGCACTCAGCATGCAGGAGCGTCTCGTGAAATCGGGTCAGCATCAATACTACTCCAGTGGGTAAAAACTGGCACAATGATCAATGGGAGGGGTAGTTGAGGTCAGAAGTCTAATTTCCCAAGTTGTGAAGAAACATTAAGTCCTACTGGGAACCATTGCTACATATGGGCTGCCCAGGAATTTTAGGTCAAAGGTCATTTGAGGCTATTTTAGGGTCAAATTTACAAATGCTTCTAATGGTACATATGAGGTGTCGGAAATATGTCAAATATAGGGGCCAATTTTGGTCATTTCTTTGACAGTCAAGTGCCTCCTCCCACAGGTAGATTGGGTGATCATTAAAGGTAATACCACATTGAACAAACGGGTACATATCCAGGGGCATTCAGGAATGTGATGTGGGAGGCCATAAGGTTATCATAGAACGTTATACAATCTTTCACACTTCTCAAACTACTGCAAATTAATAGGGAGCTACTGTAACATTACCTGCCATTGGTTTATTCTTGTTGACCATGCAAGTAGCATGAGATGAGGAGCAATAACAGTTTACATTTGTCTCACTCTCTTAGGCATACAACAAGTAAACTACGGAAGACAGTGAATCATGGCCACCACCCCAGTGCTAGTTGTGTCAGAAATACAGCCTCACAGCAAAACAAAGTACCACACACCCTCGCAGCCAGTCCCAGAAGAGTCCCATCAGGCCCCTCCATCCTATTGCCCCAGACGCCCTGTGTCTCAAACAAAGCTGCACTGCAGCCACTGCTGCCACTTTGTGCAAGTTGCAGGTAGGTCTATTTACTGGCTTACCTATGTTATTTGCATATATAATATCCCTGTCTTCAGAGACTACAAAGATTAAGGTAAAAAAGCACAATTCATTAGATGGCATTCTGCGCTGCGGCAGTGGTGAGTAATTTTTTTCTTATCAACTGTGGGGCACTGCTGGGCATTACCCTAACATTCCGTCTGAAAGGTTGGCAGGTGGGAGGGAATTTAGGTAGCCCAATTTAATTGTATGCCAGACGTACCTGTAGCAGTAGAGGCTCACTTGTCAGGATCTCTATTACTTTTTTTCCGTTTCTCTGAAAGCAAGGACCAGTAGTGAGTGACATCCCAATGGTGGCGGGTGCTAGCGCTGGTCAGGCCCTCACTGTGCAGACCACCAGTCAGGCGGCAGCCAGCACCCAACCAAGCATCCAGGAGCCAGCAGGCACTCTACCAGAGCCACTTGCAGTACGTTAGCAGCAGATTTATCGCAATGGTTCCATCTTGTCTAACGGCGCTATGTGAGTCATACCACCCAGATACACTAACACTGCTTGCTGTGATCACTTAAAACCAAAATGTCCAAATGCTTCCATATTCCACGAGTCACCAGCGAACCACCCC